>JAUELO010000133.1:1096253-1106438 GCA_032357855.1 Amphibolips quercusostensackenii
AAAAAAACATTAAACTTTTGACCAGGCCCTGGCCAGATCATGTAGTCAGCGTCAAGACTGGAAACCAGACAGTCTGGTCTGGGCCGGGCCAAGGTAAGAAGATTTTTCCACACGGGTCACTTACATTTTTTATTTCAAATTATCAAATTTTAAACGTTTATACAAACAATTGTTGATAGTTCTGGTTGAAATTATTTATTCATCTATTCATCGGCTCTTATAAATTTTTCATTTATAAAATATAATTTTCAAATGATACAATGTTTTGAAGATTAAAAAATGGGACCAGAACATTTTCAATGTTTCGATATACGATTTTAATTCAAGATTGTTTAAATTTAAACCATTCGGGTTCGAAAAAAATTAATGTTGAAAGTTTCAAGCTGAAGACTGATCAACAAAATTATTATTATTTTTTTCATTTGCAGATTTAAAAGATTTAAAAGAAAGAAAGTCATAATACTATTTTTATATTTGGAATAATTATGACTTCTTTATGTAATAAACTAAGAAGGTTAAAGACTCTACTCATGTTTGAAATTAGAAAATTTTAATAGTAATAGATTTTATCAATTTAATTATTTTTATTGAAACTAGTATCTAGAATTCAAATGAAAAAGCTTATGAACTGAAAAAGAAAATTAAAGAAACGGAGTAAGTAAAACGTCAAATTGGATTTTTTTTGTTACAATTTCGTAGATATAAAATTAATCCTAAAGAATTTCATGTATTATAAATTGAACATTATTTCCTTTTGCTTAGAAAATTTGTTTATAAATAAATAAAATTCTATTAAGTTAGTTAACAATCTATAAGGAAGAGGTTAGCCGCTGATTAAATTTCAGAAGCTATTACCTGGATCCTGACTAGCGGCAGATTTTTCCACACGAGAAACTAAATAGAGGCAAAATGAGGCTCTGGTTAGTTTCCCCTACAAACTCTCTACTAATATACAATTTTATTTTACATACTATTCTGCTTGTAGAATGGTGAACATTATATTTCCAAGTTTAGTGTCAATTACGAAAACAGTTATTATAAATCAAATTATACCCGCTCACTGTTGTAAAAAATTGAATTCTTTATGCGGGCTGACACTTGTAAGCACACCACTTTATATGAAATATTAAATAAAATTTTTTATGTATCTCTTTGATCAGACTACTAATTCTGATTATTATCCATAAATTTGTTACATAAAATAACCCATTTCAGGATATAACATCAATATAACATCAATATAACATCAATTTTACACTTTTACTGTAACTTTCTTTGGCAGATAAACGTGAAAAAATGCAGTTAACTTAAACTAGGCCAACTAGGATCATAAATCGGAATCGAATTTTTCGCTGCGTAATCTGCTGCGTGCAAAATGGACTCTGAAGTTACTATAGGTATATATCCTGCAACAAACTGGATAGGTATCGTACGATATCAATTATCGTTACTTAGTGGTTAAAATGCGCAGAGTGCTCGTATAAGGTACACTTTAATGGTGGATGGGTTTTCTCTGCGGCGTTCCACTAGCGACTCCGCAAATGTATTTTTTACGATCCTACCCCTCGAGTCGCTCTTTCACCAATGGGAGAGGAATCCGTAGTTCAGCAACCAATCGGAGGAAGCAACTCGTAAAGAAGCAAATTGCGGCACTAACAAGAGAGACGAGATGCTCTCTTGTCTGTACTTTGGCTACTTGCTTGGAATGAGAAAAAGAGGGGAGAGTTAAGCGAGTTTTCACGATTACCAACATGGCGCCTTTCTTGGATCGTCTCCTTGTTTTAGGATGGATATTACATTCTCGTTTACTATTTTTATTTAACCTGCACTTAGTCAGAGTTCTCCTTTTCTTGAATGCTTCGGAATTTTCTGAGTTCATTTAAAAATAGAATCAGGAATTCCGGAATGTAGGAATTCAGGCGGAAAATAGGGTTGTTGCCAAAGTCTGATATTACTTTTCTAACGAATGTATAGTATAATTCGTGAAATTCGTATGCCATACCGTACAGTTATTTCTAATTTTTTTGCAGATGCTGCCTTTTGAGCTGATAATACAATAATTAATTTAAACGATTCGATTTTTTTCAGTTACTGCCTTTTTCCTTAGAATGACAGCATAAAATCCTGTCCATGCGGAACTTACCTCAAATACTATATTCTAAAATTTCGGAATTGTGTCAAATACTATGTCCTAGAATCTTGGATGTTTTTATCCAACTCTACCCGTTGAAAAATTTATACTTTTCTATTAACAGCTTGTACTTAGTCCTACGTATCAGAATCTCGGATATTTCGATTAAATTGTATCCTTTGAGAAATCTTACACGTTCCTATCAAAATTTTCTTATTGCATTAGATTTAAAAGAGTTTTAATTACAATATATTTATAGAAAATTAAAAGATTTCTCGAAGAGTAGAATTCGAGAGAAATTTTCCAGGTACTCGAAAATAGGATTCAATACAAGTCTGGAGCGGATAAGATTTGATAGAGTTTCAATAAAATCTGTTGATAGAAAAAGTGTAAGATTTCACAAGTGATATAATTTGATAGAATTCTTCAAGATTTAGAGACATAGGATTAGATACAACTCTATAAGGAGTGATAAGAATTGATAGAATTATAATGAAATAGAGTTTCATCAGAATGTTTTATTTATCGAAGTATCTTCTGTTGCGGAGTTTTCCGTAATACTAGTCAGTGAATTTCTTTGCTTTGATTTATACTGTTCTTTCATAAATAAATTGCTTGCAACAACGTTCTTTACAGTTATTTTATTGGCTTTTTTTTAATTTCTCAACAAGACAGACCATGTGAAATTGCAATAAACATTTATGTGTAACTCTAAACCAGTATAGTGTGATAGTGTCCCATCTATATTGAAATCTGTTACGAAACAATTTCACCATTTCTAAAATTGTTTTCAAGTTAAAGTAGTTAGTTAAATTCAGTGATTCGACGGCTCCTATCAGAAACCTTAAAAATGGCATGTGTTGAATTTATTTTAAGTCACCTTTACTTGAATATTTTTTTAAATTATAAAAATATTCATTGTGAACTAGCTTTTCACTAAATAAACATAAAAATACTTTAATTCAATATTAATTTTTAATTCTTCAATTACTGTGTTTTGAAAAAAATGAAATAATTTATAATCAGTCATGTTTGTTATGAATGATAGATTATAGTTCTATAATTTTAGTTATCTTAATTTCCTATAATATTATCCTACTTAAGTTTGACATGAATTACCTTCTTTTACCAACTATGTTTTGTAAGTCAGCAATAATATCCATTTATGTCAAGACACATGCGTCAGTTGCAGTTTATAAAAAACTGTAATAAATCTTTAAAAACGTGTTATTAAGTGCACTATTAATGTGGACGATGTAGCGTTTTAAAATTATTATACTATGGAATAATTACATGTTAGTTTCAGGAGTACGTAATATTGCCTGACGTGTAAGGTTGTCTGACCAAACGCGGATTTTACTGACTTTATCTACTGCAGTTTTTCCTTAATGGTCTTATTCAGTGCTTTAACAATTAGTATCCCGATACTGAGAAAATTTAAATAAATAATTCAATACAATGTAAGAATAAATGTCAGGTAATAATAACAAAATATTTTTTCAAATGTATTGAAGCTTCGAATTTTTTAATCATTTTTTTAGATACGTAATATTTACATTTTAGTTTGTGTTATTCAAAATAGTAGTAAGATTTTCTTTTTATTACATGGAAGCGCTATAATATAGAAATATTCAATTTCATGAAACTCACACTATAAAAACTGATAACTTTCTCAAAAAAAATTTTCTAAAATTTTCCAATCCTATTCTAAAAAGGATATGCATTTTAGCCAAGTTCATGCATAACCATAACAATAACTTCATGCGTAGTCCCTAAACAGTATTGGTCAATTCAGTTGGAAATTGATATTTAAAGCAAGTCGCAGTCAACATTTCTTGCCTAATTATAATAAATTAATGCAATAGTTTAAAAAATAAAAATCATAACAAGTGTTTGAAAGTAGAGTTGTTTATGAATCAGGTAAAATTCATTGCTATTTTCTCTACACACAGGGAAAAGGGGAGAAAAAAAATTTTAAGTTATCTCAAAAAGTCAAAAATTTGTAGTGCTTTATAAAAGGTCACCTTGGTCATCCTAGATTATCTCAGTAAACAGTTTTCAAAATTCAAAATTTTGAGCTGTCTTGAAATGAGTAGAGATACCCGAAAACCGATTAAATTTTTAGAATTAAATAAAGGGAGATAGTCCTCGGTCGCTCTAAAATAACCCAGTGAGATTTTAAAAATTAAAAAGGAAATTATAAAATTTTTCCGTTATCACAAAAACGGTGAGAGATACGTGAAAATAGACCAAATTTTCAGAGGTTTATAAAGGGGGATGGTCATCGGTAATCCTAAACTAAAAATATTTCTTTAGTTCAAAAGAAAAGAATTTGATTTGTTTATTTGTAATGTCATTTTTCACGACTAAAACAAAAGCTACACATCTTATAAAAAAATAATTTATAACAAAGAATTAACAACAAATTTGTATATATTTCTTGGATTAAAAATTTTTCTGAATTCATTTTTTTTCGTACCTTGCATAGTTTTGCCGAAAAATTGATTTTTTAAAAATATTTTTAGTGCAATTTTTGACGATAAAAACGAAAAATACATGTATTATCAAAAAATGTGTTTTAAAAAATTTTTTCATCTTTTTAAAGTGAATAATTTTGCTACTTGAAATTTTTTTATATCTCGTATAGTTTTCCTGAAAAATGGCATTTCTGTGTTTTAAAAGAGAATTTTCGATGGATAAAACCAGAACCGTTGGTCAAAAAGGGCTGGTTAATGAACTTTTCCTTTTCTTTTAGGCATAAAAAATGATCTACAGTCGGTAAAAGTTTTAAAAATAACCTTGAAAACTGTCATATCTCATGTCCATTATCTTTCTTTCAAGAATGCTCAATCTCTATAATTTTAGTTTCTATATTAAAATGTTTCCAACTGGCAACAATTTTCGAAGTAAGTCGAGGCAGAAAATGAGTTCCGTACAAAAAGTCTCTATATTGGAACGCATACTTTGTATTCCTCTGGAACAATTTATCATTATAGATACATTTTTAGCAAGAGAGGTTCCTTTTTGTTACAGATTTCTTAGAACTAAAATCGGTTTCTATAGAATCATCAGTTTTTTCTGCGACCGAATGAAAAAAATTGACAGGTGGTTTCGTATTCAATCGGACTAAAATTGGTATTTATTAACAGATTGATAAGGATTGAAAAGATTTTTTGGATGAGCCTCAGATTCACTGGGATTGGGTGCACGGAATAAAAAGGATTTAAAGTTTTACGGGAGAATTCTTAGATTTGTTTGCACTGGACATCAGGTTGAGAAGGGATGAAAGCTTATTTCGAATTTTGGTTTGTTTGGTGAGTTTGGTTCAGTCATGTTGCGGCTCAAGCAAAATTCGGCATCTTTTTGAACTGAGATCCCAATAGAACTCTTTTTGAGGGTTCCTTTTTAGTTCGTTGATATCTGATAGATGGTGCCATAAAAATGATCTGCAGTCGGTAAAATTTATAGTCACAACCTTAAATACTGACACATCTTATGCACATTATCTTCCTTTTACGAATGACTAATCTCTATAATTTTAGTTTCTTTATTGAATTGTTACCTGTGTAATGTCAATAAATATGTATTATAACATGTAAGGTGCATCATTAAGTTGTAAAATCCTCGAAGTGAGTCGAGAAAGAAAATGAGTTCTGTACAAAAAGTCCCTATTAGAACTCATACTTTAGGTTCCTTTGGAACAACTTATAATTTTGGGTTCCTTTTCAGCAAAAGACATTTCTTTTGTTTCAGCCCTCTTGGAACCAAAAATCTGTTCTAATAGAAACCCTAGTTTTTTGTGAAGAAACTCCACATATAGAAGCCGTAAAGCCCATAAAAATTACGTAAATCATTTAATTTAATAGTGCAGAAGTGCTTGGGAAAAGTTGCCGCCTTACCCGTAAATATGCGTCGTTTAAAAAGCGCATTTGGAGGTTTTTGAAATGTAAACGTGCCAACAATGTAGTACGTACACACTACACAGCTGCAAAGGAGAATTTTATTGGCGGTGAATGAAAAACAACGAGGGGAAAGTTATTACTATGGCGATCCGTGCCTTCAGAAAGGAAACTATAGTTGGGTAAATTAATCGACCGAGTAGAGGATAAAAAGTCGGGACGTCGCGTTTAGAGCGAAGCCGCGAGATACGCGGAGGAGAAAGAAACACGAGACAAAGAGGGACAAAGGGGTTTGGGAGGAGACACAATATCTATTAAATTATTCACAGACAGTTACCAGCTCATCAGTGGATCAGTTTTTGCTACTCGAAGGGCAGTGCATGCGATAAAGGCCTCGTCACTCTCTTATGTCCTGTAAAATTAAGTATACGGCTGTCTTCATAAAAATCTTTCGTTTTTTCTTTTAGATTTTAGTATTTTTTATATTGAAATTATTTTAAAAAATTCTATATTTTAACAAGAGGCGCTGAGCTCTTTTTTGTATTTTTTCTATTTATTAGGCTATAGTAAGATATACTGAAGATGTGATATAGTTATACTCTAACATCTTTAATATTTACTCACACTGGTCAACAGCCCTTTAACATCTAACAAATATTTATGTACATTGTAATGAAGGTTGAGCAGGCAGTAAAAGAGGTTGGGGCCGTGCATCAGTTACGTCTAGTATTTTGTGTGGGTGGGGGTTCAACGATTTTTCCATGCTGTCTACATGGCGGGGCGTGGTTAAAATTTGCCCCCCCCCTCTCAATCTTGCAATGATTTTATAAACTTAGAAAATAAAATGTGATGTTAATAATAATCAGTTTTTAGTTTTACAAACATACAACTTTATAATTTCTTTAGGGCCCAAAATGTTGCGTAGTCCGGCACTTTATTTTCAACCTGGTGTATAAAGATACGGCATTTATTGCCGTATTTTAATTTTGTAGTACGACATTTTTCGCTTGCTAGTATCTGGTCAAAGTAGAGTGATTGGTCACATCTCGAAATCTTTTTCAGCTCTCCCTTCGAAAAAGTACTTTTTAGTGACTGGGTGACTGGTTACAGAAGAGTGTAAGAAAATCGAGAAATCGAAATGTTCAGGATCCGCGATCCGAATCTGAATTGCTGATATCTGCTAGACAATTCGCAAATTAGTGATAAAGTGTATTATCATAGGAATAGTGAAGTGATGAGCAATTCATAAGTGTGCTTTTAGTGTGTAATGTTTTTCATTATATGACACTTTGTGTGTATTTATAACTCAATATTCCTCATTTTATGATAAAATAGTAAAATATTGAACTATTTTTCCGAAGTAGCAACAAATATTATCAAAACAGAAACATTAAATATGGCAAAATTTGACGGAGCTCAATACTCGATTTATTTTCAAAGACAAACTTCCAGTTTTTTAATTTATTATTTTAAAAGTATTAAAACTGATCTTCAATGACTACTTACATTAATGTTTTTTACTTTACATAAATAATCAAAATTCCTATTCATATATCACAGGCTTCACAGACATGCTCTTTTGTTGAAAATTCAACAATTTTATTAAAATTTTCTCTTTTTTGGTTGAAAATTTATCGTTTTCAGCTGAAGTTTCAATTATTTACTCAAAAAAATATTGTATTGAAAATTCCATTTTGTGTTGAAAATTCAAATGTTTTGTAGAAACTTTGTCTTTTTGGCTTGCAAATTCAACATTCTCGTGAAAAATGCAACTATTTTGTGGAACATTCAACTGTTTTGTAGAAAATTCGTTTTTTGAAATTGAAAATTCATTTTTTTTTCAAAAAATTTAACTATTTCATTTAAGTTTGAAAATTGATCTATTTTAGTTTGAATGTTTAAGTATTTGGTACAAAATTTATGAAATGGTTTAAAAATATAATTATTTGGTTGAAAATTTATTTGTTTTATTGAGGATTTGTATTTTTTAGTAGAAAATTAATCTTTTTGGTTGATAATAATTGAATAATTTGCCTAAAAATTCCACTGTGTCGTAAAAAGCTTCTTATTTTGGCTTAAAAGTTTAACATTTTGGATGAGATTTTCTTTCTTCATTGACTGAAAAATCTCCCTTAATTGAAAATTCAGAACTTGTTGAAAATTCGTCTTTTTAATTTAAAAATTTATCATTTTTAGTAGAAATTTGATCTTTTTTTAGTTAAAAATGCAACTGCTTGGTTACAAATAAACCTTTTTTATTTGCGGATTCAACTATTTTGTCGAAAATTTGTCTTTTTTAATCAACTGAACTGTTTTTAATTTAAAATTAAAATTTTCTATTGGATAAAATATCAACCATTACACTTTTTGTTGAGAATTCATCTTTCTTTTGATTAGAATTTCGACTACTTTGTTAGTTTATAGGAAACAGTAAGATTCCTCCCCTCCCCCCTTCAACCAAATCTTCTTGCGTTACGTATTACGTAATTATACGCATTACGTAAGAATAGGGGAGGGGTTCCCCTCCCCCCATCGAGACTTACAGACTCTTACAAAGATGAGTATGCGGTTCAAAATTTCACCTTGGGTCGACTTAGAGAGGTTGTGCGGACACTTCGGTTCGGTTAGATCTTAGATAGGTTGAGTGGACAATTAGCTTCGGTGGGTATCCAGACTATCTAAAGAGTTTAAGCGGGCAGTTGGGTTCGGTGGGCAATTATTGTGGCACAGTGGGCTGTTACAAAGGTTGGGCGGGCATTTAGATTGGGTTGTCAAGTAGATTGGATGGGAAATTAGAAAAGTAGGCCAAGCAGTTAGGTTGCGTGGGCAGTTATAAAGGATGGTCTGACAATTCGAGAGTTTGGGCGAGTAGTTTAAGAGATTTGGCGGGCATTTAGAAAGGTTAGCCCGTTACTTCGATTTGTTGCACACTTAAGGAGGCTGGAAAAAGAGTTAGGTTTGGTGGGCAATTAGTAAGGTAGGGCGGCATTTAGATTGGATAGGCAATTAGGAAGGTAAAGTAAGCATTAAATTTCCGGGGGCAGTTACGGAGGTTAATCAAATAGTTATCGAGCAGTTATGTATAAGGAGATTTTCCAAGCAGTTACAGAGGTTTAGCAGGTAGTTAAGAAGGTTGGGCGAGGAGTTAAAAAGGGTCTCGATTCTTGACAGATCGGGGGCGCTGTGGCAATGTATTTTCATAATATAAAATGAAAGGAAGAAATTCTTTAGTCTTCCTGCATTAGACATGTTATTAAGTTTTTAATACAACTTCTTGTTTTAAAGAGATAAACGAAGCTTGGACATAATAATTATGCATGATAATGGGAATAAGTTTTTTATCATTTAGTAGCAGGCGATGCTATAAGTAGAAAAAAATTTTTTTTTAAAGAACCAATAAGCTTAACAAGGGGAGGGAACATTGATTATTGGAAATAGTTTAAGCAATTTACATAGTGCACGAAGCCTTGTTATCAGAAAGAAACTTCAGTTATTTTTTACAGTCCTTCTAGCTATGACGAGGTATTTGTTATTTTATAACTATTATAAAGAACAAGAGTAACATTCCAATCTTCTGCATCAGCGATTGAATCAATAACTTTTCTTTGAAACCAATTCATTTAAATAATTGATAGTTGATCTCAGTATCGATAAATAAAAGCATCATATAAAATAGCGTTGATGCTCACGGCTGAGGGGGTTGAATCACGATGGACTCGCTTTATTCCCTGTTGGTCTGATCTCAAAATCCCGATACGTGGAAAACATTCACCCAAGTGTTTCCGCTTCACAATTGGCACTCGATTCTGGATTTATCTCTAGATCGAGTTCTCGAGAAACGCATAACGACAGGAACTGGAGGCTAAGTTAACTATCAGCAGATCATGGTCTGAGTTTGAGGCTATCATTCTATTGTACGTAGCATCAAGGGTTCGGAAGTGTTTTTTGCTATTAACCTGTTGAACCATGGAAGCGGATCGGTAGCTTCGCGCCTTTCGATCGCTAATTCGACGTTAAAGTTAAAATGAAAAAATTTTCAAGAATGCGGCTTTCTTATACCTGAGGTATAAGTCACATTGTCTGCTCGCGTGGGAGCCGTCGTCCTGGTGGTCTATCTATCGGAAATTTACCTCCCTCATTCTTTTTTTAGTTTTG
>JAUELO010000133.1:1273233-1283855 GCA_032357855.1 Amphibolips quercusostensackenii
TTCGATCGCGTGCATAAATACGAATCTTGCCGAAGGTTTGTGAAGCTTGTAGTTAAATTCTTTAGGGCTAACCTGAAACTGTAGTTTCAAGTTATCTTGTTCTTATATATACTATCTACAATGCTTGTGATTGACCAGGGCTCTCTTTTATGGAGACTGGTCGAACTTGATTGGCCAATCAAATCTTTTTTAAAAAATCCGGGAGCACGGTAAGGCAAATCGAATTGGTATTATATCCATTGTCTTTATTAATTTTAGTGCTAGTGCTGCTTGCGTCAACAAGATTCGTAGTTTTGCACACGTTCGAAACCAAAGATAAGAATAAGTGATTTGCTACAATAATACATAATAGGCGTCAAAAAAAATAAACTCTCATCTTTTTGTTAATGATCAAGCCAGTTTTAATGTTATTTTAACTTTTAAGTATTTAAAACAGACTTTTCAAAATTTTTGGCTCCTTTCGAGTCATCATTGTATTTTAATTCAATTTGAAATTGTCCTGACAAGAGTTACAAATTTGCAGTACAGAACTAGATAACCAACAAATTTGGAATTTTTTAGGACATCGAAATAATATTCAGTGAAATCAAAAGCGTTATTTAAAAAGTAAACAATCCTTTTCTCACGACCTAAACTTACTATGAATTTAGTCCAGAAATGTATTAAGGGAAAGTGGGGTATAGTGCCGGCCTTTGAATGAAATGTCCTGTGATTTACAACTGCAATGTGTTTTTTTGTTTTGTCTGTATTTTTGGTGAGAAGCTCAGATTATTAGGTTGCATATGTCATTACTCAAAACTGTTTTTCAACTACATTATTATTTGGTATTTTATTATTCGTTGGTCTTGCTTTTTGGTCAGCGTGCCCCATAGCATGGGGCATGGCGTCTGTCATATTACTGCTAGTTCATTTCGGCAATATAAAGATTGTAGAATAACAAGCATACAATATAATGATTCTTTAGTATAATAGAATAAAAGAAAATTACTTAATATATGATCAACACTAAATAAATGTTTTTTTTTATCAATCAAGAAAAGAATGTCGCAAAATCTAATCATAACATCTTACTTCTTGAAAATTCTATTTAGCCCCTGAACCTCGAAGTACTATTTGATGTGACAGGGTTAATTTTGACTTACCTGACACTTCAGGTTAAGTTATTATTTGATGAGTCTATCGATAAATATTGACATGACTAAGAGCGAAAGTCACCTCGGCCACCTGGTAAATTTTGGAGATCGGCAACAATACCAAGGAAGCCAGAGATGAGTCGTCACATTAGAGGTTTAGCAGAAGCTCCTAACGCACTCTGGATGAAGAACCTTTACTAACCTATGTTCTAACCATTCCACGTCTCCATGGTTATTGATATCAACCCAAAATGTCCAACACCCCTTGAGTTGACGGTCTTGGCGCGTTGCAGAATGCACGTTCACTCTTCTTTCTTGGTCTTTGATCAACGACACGTGCCATGTGATTTTCCGCCACTAAGATTAGATTTATTATTGGTTGGATTGATTATTAATCGGATTGATAATAATGAGATTATCGGATATATTCTAATGTTTCAAAAGTGGGATCATCTACAACGGGATGTTGCAGGTAAAACTTTTTTTGTACTTCGGCAGGCTACGCTACGGCCAAATCGGGCCATTAAAACAGTGGATTCTAGCTCAGATTCAGGCCGTCAACTCGCTTGCCTCCCCCCCCCTTTCCTCCTAGGGTGCTTTTATTTGGCACATCTGCATTAAAGACTGGATCAGTGTGTAGTGTTTCCGCGAAAATTGTCTAAGAATTTGCTTAGTTTTACGCCATATCCGAATTTCATGCCAACGAACACGTGGTCGTAACTGAATTACCGCGTTATCCTTACCGCTTTTAAGCGAAGTTGACTTGTTCCAATGTGGGTTTCTCTTTAATTCTATATCGCCCATTTGGTGAGATTGCAATTTCACAGCATCTTAAGCAGTTTTTCGCGCCTCTAGCCACGTGGCCGCGTCTGCATCTGTAACTTCACGTAACTTCTGTTTCGCGAATGTGAGTTGTGATGATACTAGAAATTTTCATGTTGTAACAGTAAAAATATAATTTTATTTTACTGTGTCAAATAAATCCCAAATCAGTTAAGTGTTCCAATAGTAAAATAACGTTGTGATTACAAAGACCACCCCTGAGCTTTTCCTTGACCTTATTTCTTACCTTAATTTGTAATTTTTTTAAAATTAAAGCACTAAATTAACAAGGAGATTTTATTTTTCATTGCGTGGTCAAAAACTAGCTTCCTTCAGATTTGGCGGTCCTGGCTGGCGCCCAAAGAATTTAGGCTCATACAGGATGCTTTGATGATTTTATAGTAAAAGTTTTTGTTAATATAATTACAATAATGAATTTAATGTAATAAATTAATAATTTTATTTTTCAAAAATTTATTTTTTCACAGTTCCAGAAAATGCGGGCCCTCTCGAAAACTCCGGGCCAAGGAAGAATCTCCCTGTCCCCCCACCCCTCTCGTCAGGCCTGTTAATAATGTTATATCAATACAAATTGTTAATAAGGGGCATAAACCACGCTGGTAAAGAAGATCCAAGTGCAACATAAGGAGACCCCATTTTTCTTTGCCCACTTCCCATATCATACCAGATAACGTATCGTAGCACCTCTCTTGAGAAAATATAAAACTGCTAAGTTTTCACATTGTCTGCCTTTTATCGTCGTCTGCTAAGTGTTACATCGTGATTACAGATGTCCTTAGGATGAACAACGTAATTTAACCAATTTTTTCAATATAAAATTTCGGTTTGAATTGTGTGTAAATTTTAATAATAGTCCTTTTGAAAAGAATGGACGTAACGTAAAGTATTGACACAGTATTAAGTTTTATTTTGAACATATAAATGCGTATGAAAGTCGCATGCAATGTTATAATTACAGTTATAATTATACGCGAAAGTTATTTGAGATGAAAGAAAAAGTTTTTTTTAATAAATTAATTTTAAATTAGTGGAATGAGTTGACGCACGTAAACATTGAGTACAAACTGTTTTTTTTCATAATTTTGTAAGTTTTTCAAAATAACTTTTTATGTTATATTATTTTTAACGTAAAATGGAAACCGCAAAGACATCGAGTTTAGAGAATAAAATGTTTGCCTTCAGGAATTTGCAAAGCTGTATATAACTAATGAATGTACCTTCGGCAAACAGGTTTTATTTGAAAGAAAATAAATTATCCTTTGGTAGAAAGCCAGGAATCATCACAAAAAAAACGTCAGAACTTCTAATTATTTATGACCACTTTTGTAAGATTTTTTAAAAGAAATCGTCAGGAAAAGTCAGATTCCCGAGAAGATGATCAGAAATTGTCCAAGAATAGAATGGCATTAAAACTAATCCCTTTTATATTTGCTAGATTATTCATATTATTAATACATATTTATAAACATTCTATTTTGACTTATATTTCTTTATTAATATTTATATATTGAATGACTTTAAAGGACAACTAAAAATTCAATTCGTTTTAGCGTATCTCTTTTTCTTTACAAGATACATTACATTTAGCTAAAATTAAAATTTTTTAGGAAAATTTTTAGGTATCTGAAATCGCTAAAATCCGAAGATTCGGCACTTCTAACTTTTAAATCTGTATATGCAACGTTAAAAAAATTTTAATTTTAATTTTGTAATTCTTTTTGGTTACCCTGACTGCAGGCCAAGCCGATGAGCTACGTGATAGGTTGAGAATTAGCATATATTTAGAAATAGTCCGATTTGTCAGATAGACATTTTCGACATTGTTTATAAGACGCGTCAATCTCATAAAATCTCGCTCATAAAATTTAAAACAAAACAAATCTTAATACTTTGTACGCTCTGTTGCCAAGAGACATTAAATATCTATCTGTATGGGCTGTCATGTCCTAAACAACAGGCGAGGGTAATTTAGGTAAAAGTGAGAAAAGAAAGAGACCAGTGTGCTGATTATGTTAAGTTGGTAAGACTTAACTAATTATTTATTGTAGATTCGTTGGCACTAATCAGTCCTTTGCGAACTGCCTTAAGAAAGTGCTCAAAATTTAAAAGATATAGTTAAGATTAGAGATGATTTATTAGAAAGATTGTAAATAAGATAAACAGTTAGATAAATCAAAACTTACATGTACCTTTTAGAGAATAAAAGGGCAAAAGAGATTGACTTGTCGAATGGATCTCCGTATTTTTTGTACAGCAGCGACGGAACTCTACCGGATGTTTGTATTAGATTTACTTCAAAGTAACTTAATGAATTTTGTGAAATGATGCACGATGACTGTTCACGATGTAGAGCGATAAAGGTCCTAAACAGCTACTGAATCCACTCTTAAGTTCTTTTCACATACGTTAACACAGCGGACTTTATCCGGAAAGCAACTTAATTTTGATTTGTCGATTAGATCTCTGTTTATTATGTAGAGCAGCCACAAATCTATACTGAATGTTTGTATGAGTTACTTTGCAGTGACACAATAGGGATAGAGCAACACATGGTCCTAGACAGCTACCGAATCTACTCTTGAGTGCTTTTTACGAACGAATAACACAGAGGACTTTATTTAAGAATTATACTTTATGACGATTGAAACCGAAGGAGCTTAGTTCACATCTTGATAATTCGTTACTTGGTTTACGGGGATGTTCAAAGCACGTGACTTGTGTATCTAGGTTGTATGACTGATCTGAACTGAGGACGAGCAATAAGGGTGTCTTTGTCTTTTGTATAGCATGGGATTGTGCCAAAAGCCACGCACGATTGATAAAAGTAAATTGTAGCACGCACGAATCACAAAAGTGAATTATGGCATTTTCGACTTGCAAAATTAAATAATGTCACGTTCTTCCATGAATCAGCGAAATGTTATTCAATATGCGCGACTTCTAATATTGAGTTTCTAAGACTTGATGCGGATAAATAATAGCTTTCGTCCACTAGGGCGGTCAGTGATCGCACGTCTCCTTTCTTAACCTTTCATTCAAAAGATTCTGTTTGCTACTAATTCGTATTCTCATATATCTAGTCAGACGCTTTAGCTTGTTGCACTGTCTGCCTATATATATATATATATATTTTTTTTCTTGCACTTACTATTCAGGTTGTACACTATATGGTGACTGACGTGTAGAATACATATTATCTTATTTATCATATTAATTGAAGCACACGCGTGTTCACATAGTCCATGTATTAAGTTTTGAAGTTGATATTGTTATTGTTTAAAATGTTCGGTTTATAGGTACATTTGTGTGCCAATACCTATTATTAACTAATAATAGTAGAATCTTAAGTCGTTTACGTTACCAGTATTCACTTAGTTTCTTCTATGGTGATTAGTGTTAATTCCCAGTGATTTCTACCGTACTGGTTGTAGTATAGTTACCATAATTTAGCTTTTACTTGAAGAAAACTACGGATGCCCCTGCTTGTGGGTGACCGCTGCAACTTATCTTGCTTAGGGTAAGGTGAGTTGCATTTCATTAAGCGTGAAATTAAAATGTAAAATTTGGTGATGTAACACGGTCGCGGTTTTGCTATTTTATTGCACTTATCACTGACATATCTTTTAGAAAAGTTTTTTTTTTATCACAATCTTCCAATTCTGGATGTATGTCTCGAAAGAGTTCTAAAAGATCGGCCGTACTATATTGTGTCTTTGATTTCTTGCATTGCGTATCAGACGAGTAATGCCACTGATCAATCCGGTGCCCAAAAGTACAGTGTTTAAAACAGCAAACTTCAGTGTAGAGCAAGAGAATAAATTCCTATTTATGAATTTATATTTTTATGTGTGCAATATATATATTTATATATCTATATCTGCAAAATTATTTAAATAGTGTCGTGCATTGTGCGTTTGAAAATAAAAGTTTCGAAGGAATTCAATTAGATGTGAAAAATCGAAAATAAACTTCATTATATGGGTTGAGTCAACAATGTGAACGATACTGACAACTACTTCAGTTACTCTTAATAAATACCGCATTGGCCGATTTCACGTAGCACCATCTAAAGTGACAACGTCGATTAGGCTGGTTATGAATAACCTAAACATAACAATCAGGGCATGATCCCAAGGTATGATTTTCGGTGTTCAAGGGTGTTATCACTTAGATTGGTAAAACCTTTAAATTTCAAGTTTGCTCTTTTAAAAGTAAGGCTGGAGACAGTTTCACCCCATCCATCAAAAATGCACCAACACTAAAGTGTCATTCTAATTTCCAAATAATATTGAAAGTTACGGTATACTTAAGAGCGTGCTATAAAATATGAAAATCTCAATATACCGTGCCAAAGTTAAGGATCCATTGTATCTGTTTTGAACTTTAAAACCGTACAGACCCGTCTTTAAAAGCCGTCATTGCTTTCTATGCGCTTCATGCACTTATTTAATGTTGTCTTTGCAGGCAAAACTAAGATTTTATGTTTTTTAAGATGTGTGTACGCTTTCTTAATTTTTATTCCTGAATAAACGTATTCATAATACCACTGCTTACCGTATCGCACTCCTCACCGACTGTTGATTTTTGAAGCTCTGAAGAATGCTTGAGCAGCCAGCTGTTATTTTTCGGCTAAAGCAGCAATAGCTTTCTTTGTTTCCTTTTTTTTGCTGCTTACTGATACTTTTCTAAACTACGAAAAATAAATTAATAAGTGCGAATATCAGTAACATGATTTTAAAGCAAAAATTCATTCGGAAACAAAAACAATTTTTACATGACTCGGTAAATTTTTACGAGAACAAGGGTTAAGGTTTTATAACTCTTTTAACAAGTTAACGATGTCATTAGCATCCTGCACTCTTTCGAAACCTCTCAGCCTTACTTCCCTGTCATTCACAACAATCTAAATGCGCAAATAACATGACTTATCTAATCCTACCCTTTTTTTTGGGAATCCATTAAATTCTCACTCCAAGAAGACCACTTAATTAAATGTGGAAAGATATTCACAAACCAATGCACAAATGGTAGTGAATTCAGATTATCTTGGCTTCATGCTTTAAGTATTATAAAACGAAAAATTTATCGCATCACTATTTTTTCAACCCAAGAAAAATTAATTCCTGCAAAAAACTAAAATAAAGATGAAAAAATACAGGCTCAAGAAATGAGTTTTATCAGGAAAAATTACCTAAAATCATGAGATACTAGAAGGCTGAATAAGGATGAAAAAGTTTTTATCTGAAAAAGGCATTCTATTGCGTGAAAATAAAGATTAAGTGTGACGTGATCGCACTGTAACCAAAACTTTTTTGCTAAAAGTTTTGTAACAAGACAAAAGGAGTGTTTCTTTATACATACACAGTAATAATTTCAATAAATGTTGTTTCTAATCCCAATGCAAAAATTTAATTAAAAGAAAGCCTTACAAAATAAGTTTTTTGTAGGAAAGATATATTTAGGATTTTAGGTTGTAATTTAAGATGGAAGTCAAGATGTTAATTAATCGAGTGATGATACGGAAGAAGCCTAGCGCCTTCTTAGCGCAGTGTAATATTCCCACAGCTATGTACTACAATCATTTCTCTTAAATGTTCTTGATGATGATGCATGATTAGGATACTTAGGATAAATATTAACCAAACGATAATAAGCGAAAACACAAGTCCCTCTTGGACCCAATTGGAACTAAAGTATCATCCACATTACGTGCAATAACCAAAACCTTCCTTAGAACTTTGTGTAAATAATTTAATTTTTATTCTAGACTCACGTCTATCAATGGATCATTAAAATAGGCAATAACTACAGTAGTATGAGCAGAAGCATGTTTGAGACCGCTGATTCCTGATAATCTTGAATGACGTTGTGAAGCTCATTCTGAAAGAACAAACATGAATTTATCAATTTTACTACCTAAAATATCATATAAATCAGAACGACGTATTAAGTGACAGTTGGCTCTGTTAATGCATTTGATTTAATCATATCAGATAATTTCAAGGAATTTATCGTTAAATATTAATAATGTACAAAATTTCGCTGGGGTTAGAGTTTTCAAAGTTTTTGCAACAACCTATATATATTTTACGGGCAATACGCAAAGTGCCTGATGCCGTTGGCCAAGACCCGAAGTGAGGAGATTTCGGGCTTTGCCCAAGCTCCGTTGGTCGATACGCGTGATTGCTAAAACTAATTGGTCAAAGCTGCACCTCTGACATCATTTAGCATGAAAACGGCAATACGCGTTTAATTAACGTAAATAGTAAGCTTTGGAGCAGGAAGTTTTCTGCAGGTCAGTTGTAAAATAGACGCCAAACGAAAACGAATAGACTAACCGATTATTTTAGATTCGAAGTAAATAGTCAGAATTGTCAAAATCGAAAAATACGCAACGAATTCAAACTCTAGAAAAGTATAATAAAATTTTAAAAGAAGTTAAAAAAGCTAAGATAAAAAAGGCAAAACCTCAGCAGATCACACTCGACTAAAGAGATTTGATGTAATATGCGTGGGTGAAGGTAAAAAACTCATTCTTCAAATCAGTGAAAATTGTACAGTAGTTACGTACTTTTAGTGGACAGTGAACTGTTTGATGCAATTCATAAAGTTCATTTACAATGTGAACACGGTGGCCGCAATAGAACAGAAAGTGCTTTGTCTGTGAAATATGCCAACATAACGAAAAATATAATTTCTCTTTATTTAGGACTGTGTATCATAGAAGTGCATACATAAAAAAAAGGTCTTGTGCTGAAACCTTTATTATTTAAAGAAATTAATAAACTTGCTCAAGTAGGCTTAATAGACATGCAAAACTGTGAAGACGCAGACTATAAATACATACTCAACTACCAGGATCATTAACAAAATATATAAATTCTACTTTTATATAAAAGCTTTCACGAAATTTGTAGATTCACGAATATTCCTATTACCAAATTCGGCAAGGGCTGATCTTTTGGATTTCTGTAAAAAATTTCGTGCATTATCTTGTCAAGTATCTTTTAGCGGAATGTTTAAACCTTTGCTTTTTTACTTGAACTTTTAGAAGTAAAGCGTATAGATGGAGCAATGCAATTTCCCCACTTTTTATGTTAAAACGCAGGCCAAGGGTTTTGGCGACTGCTCCGCGGGTTTGTAAAGAAACGCTCCTTTGCCTACCAGAACGTGTTTTCTAATCATTTTTAGAAGAAGATCTCTTCCATTTGCAACGATGTATGCTATACGTAGAAAAATTCGGTTATGAAGACATTAGAGATTCAGAAGTCCGCGCCCACCTTAAAATCATAGGATGTATGATCGCGGGACCGACAAATCAAAATGCAGGCTCTTCTACATATAATTGTTCTAGCGCATGGCCATATTATGGGCCATAAGATCGATCTTTATCCATTAAAGCATCTCAAAAGAGAAGAATAGAACCGGCCCGGCAAGCATGTTAGTCGCAGATAGCTCACTCAACGCAAACATATATAAAGACCAAATCTGTCGCAATTGATGCTTTCATCTGTTTTAGAAAGACTCATTTTCAGATGACACGTCCTAAATGCGGCTTTAAGGCACGACCAGGTACGTATAAGTTTTACCAGAGTCGAGATGTCTGATAATACTTATATCCACTCGCGCAGGGTCACCGGGAACGCTAGTAATCCGTCCTCGCTTCAAATATTAAAGGCACTCTTATGTCGCTTACAACTGATAGCATAGATTTTCAGGTCATCCATATGTATAATATACCTGCGTGACTTTATGTTCGCAATAATAAGTGACACTGCAAAGAAAGCAAGGAGAATCGCGTAGTGCGATAGATAGCTGCAGAAGTGTGATGCAAAAGAGCATAAGGCTCATGGTGTCACCGTTAAAGACTCCTCTTCAAAAGGTGACGCTCTTCTTTGTCACACGATAATTTCGAGATGAAATAGTAAATCTAGTTTTCCAAAGGGGCATCATTGTCTCTATGGATCTCACTATGCGTGAATGAACCTACAAGTTTTTTAACAGACAGATGATAAGGATATGAGAGAAAGAATCGAAAACTTTCCCTTTGTCAATATGGGCCATCGACAGGGTACGCTAGCGGGCTGCCACGACTTTGCAGATGCACCTGTCAATTAGCAGGTTCTCTTGGCAGCCGGCTGCAACCTTTAGCGAGCCATGTTGTTAGTACACTTCTTTTAACACAGGCTTTCTTCGGTAGAAGTAAACTACCTTCTAACGCCAGCCACTGCAAAATAGGCATCTTCAATTTCAAATATGACGTAAAGATGCAGGACAGACGTTGATGCGTAGAAGTAAACTTTTTCCACCAAAAGTTCTTGTGACCACCTGATCCTGGAGCAGTAAAGGTTTTTCGTGGCCTTGAGTGCTTTTTTACCTCTTAAGCAGTGATTGATGGAATCTCATCATTAGATGTTATAAGGTTGTTACAAAACTCTTCTGAGCGAAGAACATTTTCAGTGTTTTATTTGCGAGTTATTATGAGTCACCGTTTGAAACACCTCACCCCAGGTGCCATTCAGCTTTCGGCACGGTAATTACGCCTCCGCTTAGGGGTTATTCCTTCAGAACCATCCCTGGACAATTGTCCGCGACTGCTTATTAATTATTGTAACCATATTCAGCAGAAACCCTTGGTACAGGGAC
>JAUELO010000133.1:1415161-1459554 GCA_032357855.1 Amphibolips quercusostensackenii
TTTTAATTAAGGCTTCATAATTCTTACCTTAATTAGAATAAAGAATTCTTTTTAATTTTAACTCTTCTTTAAAGAATATTTTAAAGACTTTAGCAATTTTAGAAATGCAATAAAATTTTTGGAATGTTACTTTTCCTGTTTTGGAAAATGTAATTGTCTAAATGGATTGGTTCATAATCACCCACATATTTAGAATCGTCAATATTAGCTGAATCGAATTAAAACTTAACGCTTCTCTTCAAAATTGTCTATAGAATACGAGTAAAATATTACTTTTCACATATTACACTAATAAGTTTATAAATAGTGTTTAAAAAAACCCTATAAGTAAAAACACGGGTTTTCCGAGTTTTTGTCACAAATGATGATTTTTTGCGGTTTTCGTTAACACCTATTGTTCTTCTTAAATTATAATGTTTCCCCTAAGCGTTTACATGACCTTCATTTCTTACCATACTTTTGCGTACATATTTATAAAAGCTTAGCCTTACTATTTACAGATATTCACAGCTATTACATAAACTTTCATTTCTAGATCCTTATTTCTATTTTTTTCGATAACGCAGTTAAAACAGTGTTAGTGAACGGTTAAGCAAGTGATCGAAAGCGAGAGTGCAAGCGACAGAGAGAGAGAGAGAGAGAGAGAAAGCGAAAACGCAACCTCATCTTGATCTACTTATGCTGTTACATACTCATTACTTACAAATCTTTACGCATTTAATATAAGCGCTTTCCGTTTCCGTAGAATTGGTACCTCATTCTTTTGCCAGTTTTCTGTATCTACCATTCCTCTCGTACATTCTTCCCATACATGCTCTTATGTTTCTTCTTTCCATTCACAGATTCTGCACTTTCTGTCTTCTCTCTTTTTCCAATACATTTCTTCCGTCACCTCGTTTCCAAATCTAAATCCTGCTATTCTTGTCCTTTCACCTGTGATTGCCTTTTATCCATATTGTGATTATTTCTTTCTCCCTTTAATATCACTATTATAGGCAAGTGATCCGAATCTATATAATCTCCTACCTCTAGTTTTTTGACCTTGTCTCTTACCTCATCGTCTACTATTGCATAATCAATTACCGTTCCTCTTTCTCCTCCTAAGCGTGTATGTTCCCCTTTCTTATCTCCCTGTATATTTCCATTTAAAATAAACCAGCTTAACTCCTTCAAGTTCTTTGCCAATTTTTCCCCCTCCCCATTTAGTGTCTTGTCTTCGGATCCTCTTCCTCGCTTTCCTCTCCATTCCCTTCCTCCTCTGCCTCCTGTTCCCGCATTAAAATCTCTTCCTTTTGTAAGCCTATTCTCTTCTATATTTTCTTATATCAGGTTTTTTATCTCCTCTGATTTCTCCTGCATATCATTGTTCACATAAACCCTTACTTTCTTCCACTTCTCTCCTTCCATTTTAACTTCTACTATTAATCCCTTTGTTGGTTCTTTCATCTTTTTTTTATCCTTGCCTTTTGTACATTTATTCCTCACTTCCTTCACCATTTGTCCCATTGCTCTGCCTTTTTTATTCTTCCTCTTTGCATTTTGAACTTGCTGCTTGAAACCTCTTGGTAACCTCCCCCTTACTCTTTCCCATCCTGTTTTATCTAGCCATGTCTCTATCATTACTACTACATCCCATTGCTCCAAATGGCTCATAAACTCCCTATCTTTTTTCTCTAATCCTGCTATATTCCAGTGACATATCATCTATCGTTCCTTACTTCCTTTCTCGTCTCTTTTACTTTTTTTACTATTTCTTGTTTAACTATCTCCTGTTCTCTTCTCTGCTTGTTTCCCTGCACCTTATTTCTTACTATATCTTCCCTTTTTTCATCCTAATCCCACCACACACCTTCTATCTGTATTTTGCCATACTTAACCCACGTTCTATTTTCCTTCCTTCTCTTCTCTTCCGCTATTTGCCGTACCTTGTACTGCATCTTTCTTTTTACCCTTGTTGAATCATTCTCTATTCACGTCGAGCTTCCATATAACACCCTCTTCTCTAACATTACTTCCCTCTTATGTTCCCATTTCATTAGTTTCACCAGTACCATTCTCTCCCCTCTTCTCTCTTCCCTTTCTACACCTAGCACTTCTTCTATCTCTACTTCAGCATCAATCCTTTTAAAGTACTTCCTCTACTTCCTCCTTCAGCTCCTTCCCCTCTAATCTTAGACTCTATATCACGATGCTTTTTTTTCTCTCTTTCCTCTCTATTCTTTGTTTTATTCTTTTAACCTTTCTTTCTCCATATTCCTACTCTCCCCACCTCCAAACTCTCGGTTTGGGTTTTATATTTTTTGTATCCTACCTTCCAACTGTGCTATCTTTTTATTTGTCTTTCTGCTTTTCTAATCTTCTTTCTAAAGTCAGCATCCTTTTCTCCAATTTTTTTCTGACTTCTTTCCATTTTCGCATCTTTTTCCGAAGCTCGGACATTTCTTTCCTAATTTCTTGTTTTTCTTTCTCTTCTTTCTTTCCCTGACCTTTCTCCTGCCTCATTTCGTACATCTGTATTACTTCTATCATCATTTCACGCATTTCATCTAGCTTTAAATTTTCTCCGTTAATTGGCCCTATCTGTTCAACTTTGTCTTCATCATTCCCATTGTCTTTCTCTCCCTCTTCAACTTAGTCTTTTTCCGGCGGTGTTCTGTACATTTTCAAATTTTTTAAGGTGGACCCCGGTTCTACTTTATCTTCACTACTTCTTCTCTTTGCCCTATCCCTCTTTTTATTTATAAACGGCTCTATTGAGCCAAAGCTCTCAGCACTCCATCTTTCCCTTTCTACGGTTTTTTTTGTACTCCTCGCTCTTTGTTGATTTAAGTTTAGGTGTACAGAACATTTCCTCGTCCGAATCCTTGCCTTCTTTGCTATCGCTGTCCCCGTTATCTATAAAACTGATTCAAAGAAATGTTTTTCCGTATCGCTTTGCGTAACTTGCGAAAATTGTATAGCCACTGGGCTACCCCACCCTGCTACCGTACCTTCTCACGCGCTTCTCTCTACCTATCCCTCCCTTTCGCCAAAACTCGGCTGCACCAGCTTCCTTTCAATCCTCCTCACACTAAACAAACCTAACCTTCAAGTCTACCCAAAACAGTCTTAATCTCCGAAACTACCAACCATCTATTCAATTTTATTATTTTCGACGTTCAATCTTACGCGCAATAAAACACTTTAACACAATCATCCCACCAACTCACTTTAAATTTCAGTATAAACTTGCTAAACTTAGCACCACACAATCATCGCAACCAAATAGGGTTAAAAAATCGTGGTTTTTTAAAAACATTTTCCACTTTTTGTCCAATTTTAACTCAGAGTAAAGCACTACTTAATTTATCAGTGTTAACAAACATAATTTTATAATATTTTTATTTACTTTGATACTTTTATTTATTATATATATTATTATATTTATTATATATATTATTATACGCCACGCAAAGCCTCGAATTGAATTGAACTCGAATATTTCAAATAACTAACAATCCGTCTATCATGTATTTTTCTACAATTCAAAAATATTCAGCGTTATTTAACTGTTTTAGTTTAAATGGTCTTTGGTTCAATTGGACCTTGGTGCAAATGAATACATACCCATTTGTATTGAGGTTTGTGGTCGAAGATTGTAAATAATTAAATAAGATTTATCAAAGAAATTCATGAAAAGAAGTCAAGGAATGTGTAGTGCATTAAAGATTTTATATTTTTTTATAAGTATGTGCAAAGTAAATAAGTGTGGAAATCGTGGGATATAAGTGTGTAGATCCTGGTTACAACTAAGATTATGACAGTTAGATAAATTTTAACTTTGAAGGTTACAATTATAATTGTTGTTAAAAACAATTTATTATTTGTGAGTAAAATTGTTGACTTTTTTTTATAAATAATTCTTGAAAAACTCGAGTAAGTTTAAGAAGATTTACTTCTTCATTTGTGAATTAATCTATTTCTTAAAAATTGAATAACTTGTAGAAATCTGATTTTAAACTCGAAGTTCAAACTAAAAACACAAGCAGATAAATAACCTCTAAGGCCAAGTCATTGTAAATTTCGAAAAAATTTAAATTGAATTTAAAAAATTTATTACAATTTTTCCATATTATAATTCATAATCTACTCTTGTTATAGGATTTATTAAATGAATAAAAAAAGTTATAGGGAAAAGAGATTTGAATTTAGCTAATGATTAAAGTAAGTGAAACATTTCGCCCTGCCCCTTTTTTAAACCACAGACGAGTATAACGAGAATGAATTTTTTATCCACTTAAACTTGAAAAAGTCATAACGAAACGAGAAATACTTCAAATATCATAACCTAATTATGAATTAAATCCTCAATTTTTGCCGACTGCCGCAGCCGGCCGCCAGAAGCCATCTCTCTGTGTGCTTCCTGAAAAGATCTCCGAAAAAGGAATAAGGCAGTCCTTCCACCAGGACAGGTCTGGGAAGAAATCCAGAATAGTCCCATATGTAAAGGGGAGAAGGCGAAAGCAATGGTCCCTCTTCATCGCAGAAACCGTCATTTCAACTGCCGTTAGGTCATCGGGGATTAAAAAGTAATAGTGTCGTAAAAGATGGCCCTCAAGCAAGAGTTCGCCGAATTCGCTGAAGGCCTGGATACGCAAAAGGCAATCTATAGCAGGGTGGCTTGAGAAGACCGGTAGCCTGCAATAAGTGTGTCTGTTTGTTGCTGTGTTGTTTTTTTAAACGTATAATTAAATTTAAAAAATAATTTTATCTTATATCACTTAGCATTAATCTGCAAACCAGACAAGTTCGAGGGTGGTTGAGTTTCGCTTTGATTGTCAGGTGTTTATCATTATTTATTATTACAGTCGGAACTCGTTTATTGTAATGGCCCCGAATCGAATGGGCCTCGTTTATCGAAACGCAGCAGGGGCTTCCACCTCATGGAGCTTGTTTGAGGGGAAGCATTTGATTAGTCCATTAAGTCAACTAAGGTCACCGCTATGTGAAGTATCCGTGTGACATGTGCATGTGTATTGAAGTGTAATGTACATATGTACATACAGACGTTTGTACTGTACATAAAAATCGATATTAGAATCAGTAATAAATAGTGCTAAATTGAGTGCAAAAGAGTGCTACTAAATTTATAATAGAACGAGCATGGAACCTGCTGAAAAGCGAGTAAACAACCATAACCTCACACAGTTGTTTTTTTGTGCATGTCCTCAACGTTTGACAACAAATTTTGTTTTTAAAGCTAAATTACCTGTAAAGTGACGTTTATAATCAATTTTCATTATTCATAACAATAATGAACAAATGTAGACATATAAAATCAATGAGTTGAGTGTATTATTGTTTGAAAATTCAATTTAACATGTTGATTGGAATCGAAAATCCTTGCTCAAAAAAATTTTATTAAGAAAAAATGCGTACAAAACCAAAATATAAACAACTCGAGTTTCAAGAAAAATTGTCAATAATTGATATGTCGTCGAAAGAAGTAAAAAATGCAATTATTGCCGAACAATTTTTTGTCTCAGAAACAACTGTGTCGCGAATAATTTTGAAAAAAGACAAATATCAATTATCACCACCAAAAGGAAATTCATATAAAAGAAAAACAAGAATCGACGAAGGTAAAAACTTGCATATCGAAAAAAGTTTGTATGAGTGGATCTAGCAGGTGCGTAGTTTGAAAATGCCCATTTCTTTCCTCTTATGCAAGAAAAAGCTTTGCATGTTGACAAATTGCTGGATGGTCCTGAAAATTTCAAAGCCAGCATAGGCTGTTTGTCGAAATTTCAAGCACGATATGGAATACGCCAACTGAGCATTCAAGGGGAGCGTCTGACCGCCGACACAGTTGGAGGAGCAGAATGCGCTGAAGGAATACGAAGAAAAATTTCGGAATCAGGGATACCACTAGACAACGTGTACAACGCGAACGAAACACGCCTTTACTCGAAAACTCTACCAGAAAGAACTTTAGTGATATCACATGAAAAACAAGCTCCAGGTCACAAAGAATGCAAGAATAGAGTAACCGTTATTAATTGTTCAAACGCTACTGGATTGCACAAAATTCCCTTATTTGTTATTGGCATGTCTCATCGTCCACGATGTTTCAAAGGAATCACCAGCTTGCCTGTCAGCTACAGAGGTCAAAGCAGTGCTTGAATAAATAGTAAAATATTTTTATTACGAATTCCCTTTTAAGTTCATTTTATTATTTTGAAGTTCGTCTCTTTCATTGTATTTTCAGTGATCTGAAAAGTTGTTTTTAATGTTGGGCATTCTTTTTTTTTTAATTAGTACTGTTGGGATTGACGAATTGAAATTAATTCTATACTATTCACATGATTTTACAACTTAATCTTTGGTTTCTTATTTTTTCTTTTTGCAGAAAATCAGAATTTTATTTCACGATTCTTAAAGAAATTATACATTTGTTTTAAAAAAATCGTTACTTCTATAGTTATACATAATTGATACTTGGCTGCGTAGTTGATATTGTTTTAAAACGGCCTATTATTTTTATTTTTTGTTTATTTTTTATTTTTAAATGACAATGCAATTCATAAATTTACAGTTATTTATTGACTTCTCCATTTAAAAATCTTTTTTGCAAGACTGAAAGTTTTTGGAACGTATTTTATAATTTTCTGTCATTCACGTATAAATATTTTAAAAAATTTTTTTAATATTCTTTTCTATTTTGCATTGTTGTAAGTGCAATTTTTTTCGATTGGTTTCAAAATTTGTTTGCAGTGAAGGAGAGAAAACGTAAAAGAGATGAAAAGTTCCTGCCCATACTCTATAACGCTCCATGTCATCCTTCGGCTTAAGAACTTAATGCTATAAATCCGCAGATTAAAATACTTTATATGTGTCCAAATAACATTTCCATACTGCAGCTGATGGATCAGGGTGTTATCAAATGCATGAAACATACCTATAAACAAATTTTTTCAAAAAAATTAGTTTTGAGCGAGAGTGAAGGAATCGTTTCGATACAGCAGTATTTGAAAAACTGAAATTTGTTGAAAACAGTTTCAGCGATATCTGCTGCTTGGTCACATGTGCCAGCAACTGCTCTGAGGAAAGCGTGGAAAAGACTGATTGACAAATTAGTTTTTATTTTTGCTCAAATGAAAAAGAAGTGCTCGAATCTGTTTTTCGGAAAAGAAATTGAGGATTGGATTCCAAAAGATAACAACGCACCTGCCTGGCATCAATTATCTGATTTGCAAATTGTGCAAAAAGAAACAGAAGCAGACAATCTCCTGGTATTTTCTATGTTTAAAATAACAGTTGCATACAATAATAAAAAGTGATGTAGAATTTTGAACTAAAATGTTTGTACACACATTTTGTGTACACATAAACTAAAATGTCTCAAATCTTTTAAAAATCTGTGCATTCGTTTGAAATCATTAAAATAGTAAAATTTTTTGTAAAATCTTCTAAAAAATGTTGAAATCGATTAAAAGCTTGAACATATTTTGAAATCTTTTGAATCTGGTGTATTGTGCACTCTTTAAAGTCTTCATGACATTTTTATAAGTAAAAAATTCCTGAAATCTCTTGTATTTATTTGAAATGATTGAAATATTTGAAAATTTTCTAGAATCCTTTAAAAATGTCTAAAAAATTCGGAAATATTGAAAGTAGTTCGAAACCGTAGAAATATGGTCGATACCCTTTTTAAAATGTACAAAGTCCTTTAGATCTATTCAAAGTTTAAAAATCTTTATAAAATGTTCGAAATTTTAGTAAAATCTTTGAAATCTGGTTTAAAACCTGCCTTTTTTAAATCTGTGAAATGATTTAAATCTTAAAAAATATCTATTGGAATTATAAAATTTTTTTTGAAATCCTTGAAATCTTTATAAAAAATTTCAAAGTCTAATCAAAAATGTGTAAATCGTTTCACTAAAATGTTTAGACAAAATTCATTTCTCAATAGGTGACATAACTAACTAAATTTTTCACTACATACACGAAGAGAAATCGCGAGACACTAATTCACGGAACTGCTCCTTGATCTTAAAACTAGGTTTCACCGTGATGCAAAAGCACAGATTTGTGACTTTATATCTCGGACGTATCACTTGACGAAAAATCGCTTGGCCTCAGAACTAAAATCAAGGAACCCTTGATTTTAAATCGATAGGCTCGAAGTTTCAGTCATTAGGCCACGCCCCACGACCTTCACAGAACTCAAATCCTATGCTCTTAGTTCATAGAGTCCGAGATTTTAAAGCACGGATACCAACATGATTTTATTACACGGAGTTCGAGAATTCATATCTAGAACTCTGTGTTCTTATTTCACGTAAAAATCGTAGCTCTAAAATGACGCGCTTCCGTGAACTCAGATCTCGCGATTTCTCTCCGTGTATAAACTAGCTAACTTGACTAACCATCTAATTACACTGAATTCATGTAGCACGACGGAGCGAGCGATGTGGAGAAAGGTGATGAGCTCGTGGAGGAAGAAGGCTCAATTTTAGAGGAAACACTTTCCGAAAAAAATTCGATTTAAAAGAGATACAAGCATCTTAAGTTAAATTCAAGAAGTGGTATGTAAAGCATCCCGAATGTTCTGCAGAAGAAGCAGTCTATTTAAACCACATGCAAAGTGTTATGGAATCGTCTTGGTATAATATGGTTATAGAAAAAAATGTTCAAATTACATTTAATTTCAATTGTATGTTTGATTAGAAATAAAATCACTTTTGTACAAATAAACATTCATGAAACACATTTAATTCAATGTGCATAACTTTTTTATTCCGTACCTACAGTAATAAAAATAGATTTTCGAAAGTTTTATATCATAAGCTTTTTGTCATTATTTTTCAAAAGCGTATTCAAATTTGAGGGTGTCCCGCGCTGATCGCAATTGGTTGAGGCGTCACGTGGCTCTTGAATAGTGGGGTTAAGGCATCGACGTAAAGAAATGGACCGATAACTCTGTGGGGAGAACCGGAATAAGCTATAGAGAGAGAGAGAAAACATTTGAGAGGTAGCTTTGCCTTTATCTATTCCAAAACATCATACTGGTGGCTTCTACCAGTATGATGCGTGTATTTCAGATGTTAAATTCGAACGACGCGTTTCGATATAGATCTATATTTTTTTCAGGTTCTGAACTTTGTCACTGGAGAATTTACAAACTAGAAGAAATAAATATTTTACTAATATTAATAGACACAAATTTGTAATTTTTAAAGAGAAAGAACATGTGAAACGAAGAATTTTTATCAGATGAAAAGAGTTGAAGTGAAAATGAATATTTACCTTAGTTAAAGTTTGGAAATAGCTGGATCATATTTTTATGTTGTACAAGTTAAAATAAATAATCAATGTGTCATTAATCAGAATGATCACACATAACCTTCAAACTTTTCAGAACGTGTTTGTGTTACATTATGTTAATTTGTTAAGATGTTACTTTTTCTAAAATTTTAAAGGTTATATTTTAAAAAATAAAAAAATAAATATAAAAAATCACAGGATAAATCCTGGATTTTTTTAACTGTGGGGTTAGTTACATTTTTAAAGAAATTCGTTGGACTGCACATGTGACACTTAATAGTTAGAATGTAACAACAGATTTTTATTTTAAGTTTAGAATGGAAGTCATGTGATATATATTTAGCCGGGAAGTTTTGAATTATTTTAAATTAAGATTATTAGTTGAAGTTAAATATTATTAAAAAATTAAATTTTGACTTGTGAAATAAGATCATGGTTAATAGCATTCAAGTTTTGAATATCTGTTCTAAAGTTCTAAAGTCTAACCGAAATAATTTTAATTAATTATTTCATCTTATAGAAATTGGTAACCTTGAATTCTTCTTGCTATTTGATTAGAAATACTACAATAATGATCCTTTAGTGAGAAATGAAGTTATATAAAAACATAATTATCAAAGGATTTAAGGTTTTAGGCAAACGTTTAAATGTTTCTGATTAACATTACTAGAAAACTTAGTATACCGGTACATATAACTATCACACATAGCCCTCGGACTCGCTTTAGGAGATGAAAAATAGTGTAAAAAGTATCACAAATTTAAACAATAGTGTAACAAAATTTTTCAAGCATTAAAATTACGTGTAGTTTAAAATCAAAAAGTGTACAACGGAAAATTAACTTTAATTTTTAACCAAAATTTTCTGTTTTGTAACCTTATATATTAAATATCATAAATAAACTTCAACGTATATTTAAAATGTTATTATTAAGTGGATAAATGATCAAAATTCTCGCGTTTTTTCACTCAAATGCGATATAAACTAATAGAACCTAATAATGAAAACCAACTATTCTTGTTTAAAAGTTTATTATGTTCGATTAAAAAGTCTACTGTTGAATTTTTTTGTTTAGAATTAATGTTTTTGGTTGATAATTTCATAATTTGGTTTAAAATTGAATTATTTTGTTTAAAACCTTTTAATTTTGTCAAAGTCATTCTTCTTGGTTAAAAAATTCGACTTTCGGCTTCAAAACTCAACAACTTGATCGAAATTTTTTGTAGTTGAAATTTCATCTTGTTATGTGGCTTATTATGTATTTTCGGCTCAAAAATTCAATAATTTGGTAGGAAATTTAACTATTTGATTGAAGAGTGATGTATTTTCTGAAAAATTCGTCTTTTCTGTCTGGAAATAAATTTTATGTTAGAAATGCAACTGTCTGATTAAAAAATAATCTGTTGTAGTTAATGATTCAAGTATTTTTGTAAAAATTCGTTTTTGTCGGTTTAACTCCTTAGCTAAAAGTCTGACTTCTTTCTTAAAAGTTAATTATTTTGGTTAAAGATTTATAACTTAAATGAAAAATTCATGTTATTTTAGTTACAAATTAATTTTTGTTACCAAAAATTTAACAATTTGGTAGAAAATTCAACTATTTGGTACAGAATCAAATTGTTTTGTCAGAAATTCGTTTTTTTATTGCATATTAATTTTTAAAAAGAAGAATTTACTTACTTTATTTTCAAACAAAAATTGATCTTTCTTAGTTTAAAAATTTATATGCTTAGTTAAAAAAATGTAAAAATTAATATAAACTAATAGTAGTTAAAAATTCAAGTATTGGATTAAAAATATACGTTATTTGTTAGAAATATATCTTTTCTGGGAGAAAATTAATCTTCTGTGTTAAAAATTTATCTCTTCAGTTAAAAGTTAAACTATTCAGAAATACTTTTTTTATAACACTCTTAGTTTATTTATAGCAAATAAATATGTCAAACAGAACATAATATGAAAATAAATTTAAACATAACTATATGCATAGATATATAAACAAATGCAACATAGTACATATAAACATCTTTTAGTAGTACTAAAAACTATTGATTTTTGAAAAGAATTGTTTTTGTCAAATGGTGCCTTATTCATATTTCTTCGTCTTTTTTATCAGCAGCTAATTTCTCTAAACACAGAAGAAAGAGATGCTGTAGTGGTAATCTGCTTTAAACATATTTTACAAGTTATAATGCGTTCAGGTTGCAAACTCTCTAATACTTTGATGCTCTTTCTCTAGGCGAATTCATTGCAGAACACCAGGCCTCTCATCTTTTCTCCTCTTTTAATGGGAATCTAACGACGAAATAACATAAAATGCAATTTATAATGTTTCTGTATAATATAAAAAAAAACAATTTGTATTACATAGGGACAATACTCTTATATTTCGAGGTTACGTTTTTGTTGTGACATTTTTTAAATTTTAATATTAAATAACTTCACTTACATATGAAAACCTATTCTTGCATAAACTGCAACGACCACAAACTGTACAGTCTACCACCATTTTTAATATTTATTTGCACTTAATTATAATTTAATAAATACTGAAAGGCACAATAAACGTTACATTATTGGTGAATTCGCTATAAAAAGCACGGTCCTGTGCTTAATCAAGCATCACTCATCGAAAATGCTTTCGAATAATTAGCTTCAACTAGAAAAAGACACGGCTACCTTTTAAATGTTTTCTTTCTATCTGAAGCCTATTTCGGTGCTCCTCACAGCATTATCGGTCCATTTTTATACGTCGATGGGTTAAGGGGAACGGCCGAGCGTCTCGATAGACGAGTTACGAATGTTCCGATAAACGAGTCTAACGACAAACGTGTATCGACTGTATTATATATTATTATATTATATTATTATCTGAATTCTCAGAATAAGGTGTATTTTTTTCGAAAAATATTTCAAGGCATAGAAACTCCCAAGGAGGGAACACAATTTGTAGGGATTATAAATCCTAGAATCTGAAGCTGAGGCTCCTTACAAAAAAGGCATTATTCCAAATTTTAGATTATGAGTTTTCATTAGAGGAATAAAATTTAATAAAAGTGTTTAGACTACGCGTCAAAGCATAAAGTTAACAGATCTTTGTTTTTTTTGCATTGCATTTAAAATTTCGCATGATACTCAAACAAAGCTGCACTAAATCCATATTAATTTATTTAGTTCGCCTTTTTCGCGCATTGTTTGCTTCTCTGAACTTAAGGCTTTTTGACTTTCTTCGGAAACAGATCATGTTCCATTGCGAATTAAGTTTTTTTCAGTTGCGATGGTCCGTTTTCGTTTGGAATGAATGCGTGGTAATTCGAATAACTCTGTCGCAGTTAGGATTGGTTTCTGTGCTGAGTAACTAGCTTTTGCAGCATATGTTTCTGCGAAAATTCCAAAATCTTTTTTGTGATTCAAAAGATTGCTGAAGGCATATTTATTTTTAAAATGCTGCGCAGCTCCGTCTGTCACATAATAAGTTTTGTTGACAACGCTGAATATATTCTTGGGGTACTCATTAATACGCTTCCGAAATGTGTGTACAGTTACAGTGTCATGAATTAAACAATCCGAGATGATTGCCATGATAAGATGCTTTAGTTCGTTTCTTTCTTTGTAATAAATAGCTACTGTAAATATATTTGTATGACGATTATCGCAATGGAAAGCTTGTGCTGCATTTTGAATGATGAAAACCCAATTTCCATCACAGTCAAGCAAAATTAAGAACTATCCTTCTTTTGGTATAACTTTAAGGTGCTTTAGAAACAAGCCCTGTTGTTTCTCATGAAATTCGTGAGGTTTCAGGTTTTTGGGTTTAGTGCAGAGTTCTTCCACGAAAGCATCAGTGTCTGCTATTTCGGTCTTTAAAGTGTTCTTATCAGTTTGCTGCCAGACTTGATGACACTGTTGAAACTATTCACGTCCAATATATCAGTCAGATACTTTTTAAAGTTTTCAATGTCAGAAAAAGATTCGCATTTGTTAAAATGACAATCGTCAACGGGTTCGCTGCACATAATTTCTTCCAGACAGTCGTGATAATATGATAATTAGCTGTCAGTTCCCTCAGTTAAATCTTTGATATCAATTGCATTTAACGTTAACTTTACGTTTTCATGATGAACGCAGACACAAACCTTGCGAGTTCCACTTGCTCCGGCTAAAACACAGTGCTTTTGGTCTTAGTTGTGCAAATTTTGAGAATCCGATTTTCACATTTACGTGTTGAGTCACGAATCTGGCATATAATTCTGAAAGATTGCACAGAATTAGTCTCTGCTATATTTGCTCACAAGTACAGTCTATTTTTCTGACAGATATGAAATTTTTCTTACCTGGCATCAGTCGACTATTCTTGTCATCTTCGTAGAAGTTCCTTGTTAAATTTTCAGTTTCGTCTACCAATTTTTTTTCTTGCCTGGCTTTCGGAAAAGTCAAAACTCCACTTTTGTTAACCAAATCTTTTGCTTTTCTGTCTTCTTGTTCACACGGAAAAAATTTGTACTTGAGGAATTACAGAATTAATTCCGATTTGGCGGATATGCGAAAAAACCGTAATAATTACAGACTTACGTTTTTGTTGATTCAACATAACTTTTTCTATAAAAATTAAATATAATCCAGGAGGAATTCTTTAACGGGACAGTAGTTTTAGCAACGGAAATCTTTAAAAGTAGGCATTGTACCATACGTTTGTGGTACATGAAGGATTTGAAGATCGCGATGACCTACTGCAGTGCATGCGTTATTTGATGTGCTAGTTGTATTATGGGTATTTGGGGCATTATTTGCTCGGTCATCGCGCTTGTTTTCGTTATTTCAAATGAGACCTCTGTCACATCGCTTTTTGTTATTTTTCTTATTTTCGCTAGCCCCACTTTTTGCTTTATCTGAGACTGTATGCTCCTTCTCGGTACCTTCTGATCGCTATGGGTTCGTTTAGACCCTGTGTTCTCTTACGCCCCTCATTCCTAACTTCCATTTGGAAATTTTTTTTTTTTTTAAATCGATGGTAAAATACTGCCACGTATTCCACTTTCCGCGGTGGAACCCATACCAGTGTTGTGCAGGTGGTTTTAATAAAAACGGGAGAGCTCTGAACAGGTCTTTATCGGATAACGAATTTCCCTTTCGGCATTCGTCGACCTGAGTCAAAAACTCCTCCGCACTGCTATCGCGCTCCCCATTATAACTAATATTCCATTTCCGGACTATGAAATGAATATCATCCCTACTTCGCTAACCTGAACCGGTCGACATTCCGCTTACTGGGCCAGGAGAAGACATTTGGATTCTCGATAGATTGTCCAAGTGTCGGTAGGGGGACATTATCCGTGCGGAACGGGTCTATAGTTGGCACAAATGAATCCAAAAATGGATGAGTAGTTTGTAAAGTACGGGTGACGTAACTTGCATTCGAGTGAACTTCCTCGTTCCGGCGTCCCGAGAAATTTGGCGAATTCACCGAATGCAAGCCATCCCTACTACTACTATGTGGGGTACAATAGCCTGCGGAAGGAGTCATTCTGACTCCAGTCGATGGCACGACTTTGGAAAATGCCAATGGAATCATCGTAAAGTGACTTGCGGGGGTATATAACGGAGCGCAGTGTCTATGGGGAAAACGTAACAATGCTAGCCAAACTTCACGCAAACCATTCGCACAGCCATACCAGTAACCTATATAACTCTTTCGCCCAGCAATTTGCAACTGTTACTCAGTAGCGTATTTATTTTCTTTAACACACAAAACAACACAATTGACCTTGAAAATACTACTGTTCTAATTTGGGGACAGCTAGTGCGATAATAACTGAGGTCAATCGAAAGGTGCAGGTCAATTGGGTTTTGAGGACTATCAGGGGTTATCCTACGACTAGAGGGACAATGAGCCTTTCGAATATGATGTGCGAAATAAGGGGTCGAAGTATAAATGGGGAGAGGAGGTTTTGTGCACTTACTTTAACATTTATATCCGATGGGGGGTGATGATGTTTAAATGTGTAGGAGGGGGGCCGCTGGGCACTTACCTTGATTTTTTTTTTGTTTTTTCTGTAGCACGACGATGAGCAGGCGAGAGTAGGTACTAGACAAATCTTAAAAAAGACGATTTGTTACGTTTTACCTAGAAACACGGATCCAGGAGTAAAGTTAAAATATACGGGCGTTGGTGTTTTTTTGATTTAGTAATTAATTGGATTAATGAAATTAATCTAAATCAATCAATAAAAAAACAGCGACCTTGAGCAAAGCTGAGGAGTTTTCTTTTCTAATTCTTCCCCCAGAAGAAATAGACCTGGAGTGAAAATTAACGCACGCGGATATCATTTTCTGTTTTATTGATTAGTGGAGTTAACGGAATTAATCTGCATTCTTCTATAAGGAAAAGAAACCCATATCAAGGCTAAGGAGTTTATGTTAGCTAAATTGATGTGGATCCTTCTATAAGGAAAAGGAATCCAGAGCAAAGCTAAAGAGTTTATTTTGTTTTTTCGATCCATCCCCAAAAGAAAGAGACCTGGAGTAAAATTAACGGAATCAATCTGGATCCTTCTATACAAGAAAAGGAACCCAGAGCAAGGCTAAGGAGTTTTACCCCCCGTAAATTCCCTAAAAAAAAGCCCTGGAATAAAAATTAGCGAAACAATCTGTATCCTTTTACACAAGAAAAGAAACCCAGAGCAAAACTAAGGAGTTTCTTTTTTTTTATTCGATCCTTTCCTGAAAGAAAGAGACCTGAAGTGAAGTTAACGCATCCAGTTATCGATTTCTCATTCCTTAATTAATTGAGATAATGAAATTGAAATGGATCGTGCTATCCACGAAAAGGAACGTAGTGCGAAGCTAAGGAGTTTTTTACCCTATCCTTCCTTGGAAGAAAGATACCTGGAGTGAAGTTAACACACCCGGTTATCGATTTTTTATTTCTTAATTAATTGAGTTCACGAAATTAATCTGGATCCTTCTATCCAAGAAAAGGAACCCAGAGCAAAGCTAAGGAGTTTTTTTACCCGAACCTTCCCTGAAAGAAAGAGACCTAGAGTAAAGTTAAAACACCCGGTTATCGATTTCTTATTTTTTTAATAATTAAGTTAAGAAACTTAAGGAACCACGAATTTGACCTTTAGTGTTACTACGGACTGTCCGTGTTCACGGAAGTTCTTTTTGGCGTTCATTATCGATGACGTTTTGTGCTGGAGGAAGCGGAGGAAAACCAAAATGAACGCGAAGGAGGCGAGAAACCAAAAAGGTCAGTCACTCAAAAGCCGTCTTTTCTTGGTTTGTTGATCAGCTAGTTTCAGCGAAAACAGCAAAAGGAAATGGTTTGTACAAAAACACTAAGACGTTAAGTTATTTATTATCTATATCGCGTCAGTAATGAGAAGCAGCAGTACAAAATCATCACTTTGCGGAGTGAGATTTGGCTTGAATCGAAGCGCCACGGCGAACCCTTGCCGGTCGGCGGCTGGGGTTCAACTGATCTTTTGAGCTCCAAGGCTCGACTGGTCTGAGGAGGCACGGTGGTGAAGCGGTTCAGAGAAAGGGGAGAAATGCTGGCCGTGCAAAACTACGGTGATCAATTGAACAACTATTTTCACCGTTGCTCAAAGATTAGCGTAGTTTAATGCGCTGGGATCGCAAATTTTGCTCAATCAGTGTTTTACAATGGCGAGTCCGAATTGTTGCGTATTTTCCAACGACGGCCAATATTTAGCAAATTGTGGTATTGATGAAAAATTAAAGATTTACGAGACGGCCACAAATCGCCCAAAAATAGACTATGTTCCTAATCAACATTTGAAATCCCCCTGCAGTGTACTGAGATAAATAACTGTGAGCCTTCAATTACAAGCACGGTATGTCATGTGGTTTTTATTTTTCCATCAATAATAATTTCACCTGATAACTCTCAACCAGCTTGTCCACCTTTTGTGCTAAAATATTCCTCCAATTTCATTTTACTTTGCGGCTTTTTTTTCTGAAAGATTTCATCAATTTTTTGTAGACAATTTCGTATTATTCTAGAGACCTAAGAAGTGAGGTTAGGTACTTGTAACGCTAAACAACCTGAACAATAAAACTTTAAGAAGCATGGAATGCTATTTTTGTCTCATATTGTTGCTTATTCGTCTTTTCAAACAAATGATTTAGGCCTGAAGAAAACTGATGCAAGGCTTTATTTTTAATTTATTCATCTGATTATGGATTTATATAATTAAAAATTTCACTTTAAACCATTCAATTTAAAACATTTTAATTAGAAAAAAGTACAATCATATAATATTTAACAATATTTTTTTGCTCCGATGTATACGTAACAATTGTAAAATACAGTAAGTTATCGTAAGTTTAAGAGATATTTACAGGTTTCGAAAAGATTCAAAACTAATATAAAACTGGAAATGATTCAGTAATTTGAAAAAAATAGATTTTTGAATATTTCGAGCACAAAATTTAGATTTTTGCAAATTTCAAAAACAAAATTTAGAAGCTTTTTGAGAATTGGGAAAGGTTTCATAAGAATATTAAAATTTTCTCAACATTTTTAGGAAAATTGAAAATGATTTTCAATTTGGAAAATTAATTTTAGGAGAATATGTAAAAAGATTTCCAAAATTGTCAAAAAAAAAATCTAGAAGATTTTAACCCAATTTTTTAAATTTTGCCCGATCGTTTTCGAAAAACTTTAAATCATTTAAAAAGATATTTAGAAGTTTTGGAAATATTTCAAAAAATATATTACATATTGTAGGCTTTAAATAATTCTGAAGATTTTCAAGGATTTTGAATGGTTTTAAAATAATAATAAAAAAATAATGATATTCCTAAGGAAACTTTAATTTATATATATTTTGCTAAATGATTTAAAAAAAACATATAGTTCAATTAAAAGGTGTAGAAAGCTTACATTTTATACGTGTAAATTATTGAGCGTTTGAATAAAAAAATTTTGGATTAAAAATATTTTTAAATTCAATTTTAAACATTTAAAATTCAAGAGTTCTACTCTCAGTGCTTTAATTTGCAGTCCAATTTTTATAACTTGTAACGCATAAATTTTTAGTTTTAAGAATCGGAATTTTTTTATTTCATTGGCTGAAAACATTTTTTGTGAATCGGGGGAAAAGACAGGAAATGACCGGGAATTTTTCCTTTGATTAAAACGGCCACCCTGCGATTCATATTTCTAAATTGTCAGTTTCTGTTAGAATTTATTGATAAGGCGTTTTCCGTGATTACATAAATACTGACTCATTTTGAATGTCTGAGTATTAAAATTATTTTATTTGATTTTCAAGCGCCTTAAATTTATTTTAACGCTTTCAATCTGATAACTTGAATCACCAACAAAGCTTGTGGAAATCGATGGAAGACGAATCACTTCAGCAGCCGAGGATCATCAAATCATACACTAAAATATCCAGGAAAACGGTATGAAGTGTAAATGGAAATCGGGCAAAGGAAAAGTGACTGCGATTGCAATTTTACCGGACGGCTGTTCAATCCTCACTGGTAAGAGAGTTATGACCTGGTGGGATCTTTCGACGAAAGGCGTGATCGGAACTTTTATTGGCCATGTTATGGAATACTTGTATAAATTATAATTGAAAGCGTTAAAATGTTTATAATTAGAAGGTAATAGCGTTTGAAATTTTACATTTTTGAAAAAGTTTTGAAATTTTTAATTAGTTTTGACATTATTTTAGTTAAAATTTTTAAAAATTAAAGAATAGAAAATATTCTCTAAAATTGAGGTTTTCAAAAATTATATAAATATTTTTTCAATTCTTCTCAGAATCTTAAAAAAACATTTCATTTTAATTAAACCTTTCAAAATTCTTGAAAAGCTACAGTATTTTTTCCAAACATTTAAAAATCTACATTTTGATTGAAATTTTTTGAAATTTTGCATTATTTTTAAATTTGTAAGTATCTTTTAAAATGTTTCAGAAATGTTTCCGAACGTTTTGTTGTAATTGTAAAAATCCATATTATGTTTGAAATTTTTTAAAATCTTTTTAAACCTTGCATCAATTCAATAAACTTCTTTAATTACAATGAAACCTGGTTTCTGTTAAGATTTCGGGGCTGACGAAAACAACAAGAGAGGCCCGCCGGAAGGTAAACAGTGAGGGGCGTATGATGAACCATTTCCGGTAGATTTTTTTTGTTGTAAAAAATATTATGGAAATTTTTTTCTAATACGGAGACACAGGTAAACTAAATATTTAACGTAAATGAGGAAGAAATTTTGCTGTTACACATTTAAATAAATTTTTTTCCTGCTTAAGTACTTAAAGCGTTTGCGGACCGGTCAGCATCTCGTTTCATATGAGAGCTTTCTTTTGAATAATTGGTCCGCATACTAAATCACATATTTCACTCGCTTGCTTAAAAGATTCGAAGACAGCAGTATCCAAAAGCACATCACTATTTCCCAACAAAACACTTGCCAGCACTTGACAGTTTTAAATTATAAAACGTCTGAAAACGTCGTAGAGGAAAGGCAGGTTGGATAGCTACGACATGGGCAGCGCTACCAATTTGGAACTTTGGAACTATGACAAGGAATTTGAATTACGATTAATTATTAACAAGAAATATTATGGTCAATAATTAATTTTAAACCGTGGTATAGCATTCTTTATTAAAATAACTTGATATTCACTGCTCTTGTTCATTAAAATTCCTCCAATAACGGCAATAACTTCAAGATACGCACGAGTTTGCTTGTCCAGGAATTCCAACAGATAGCAGCTTTTTTACCTACACATGTACCACCTAAAAGCGCGGGTGTATTTGAAATTATAAAATGTGTACTTGTAATATTTAAATTAATAATAAATTATTTCAAGAAATTAGGTGTTTCTTAGATTAAATTTCTTTAATTTTATCACAGGAAAAAACTTAAAAAATATATATCCGTATGATTATTGATACTATTTATTGAATTCAAATAGACTCGCGTATCATGTTACATGCGCAGTTGAAGAAGTCGCAGTCTGCTACAATCACTGCATAATTCAAAATAACCCGACATTCTATCGGCTTCAGTTGTCTTCGGAGCCTGTCGGAGCCTCACTGGTAATTAACGCGAGTTCGCTTTCGTGCTTATTCGTGATGTAAACGTGTGTTCCCTTGTGGCTTGAGAGTGATTCAACGTAATGAAGCAGTTACCCAGCTTTGATTGACAGTTAACGACCTTCCCTTCTTAGCCCAGCAAGGGCTGTCACAATAGATCGCGGCGTGGCATCAATTCCTGGAATTACGGAATCCAGGTTTACGCAATTCAGGTTCGACTGTATTATGTTCCTGACGTAGGTTTACTTTTTGTACGCATAATAGTTGTCTGATTTAGCTTGACTAGTTCTAATAATGTCAGGTATAGAGGAAAAGGGATGAGGTGGTACAGCTGGAGGGGTGTAGAAAGGGGGAGTGAAGATTGTAGATCTAGGATTTGAACATGTATGGTACTTGTGCCTAAAGTTTGTAGTTCTAAGGTTTGTAGGTTAATGGTTTGTGGGTCAAGGAAGTATAGAGCAAGAGAGGTAGGGTGGGGAGGGAAGAAGGGGCAGAAGAAAGGGGGTGAGAATGTAGGAAGAGAGGGTGTTTATCTAGATCTAGCATTTGAACATGTATTTTACTTGTGTATAGAGTTTGTAGTTTTAAGGTTTGTAGGTTTATGGATTGTGGGTCAAAGATGTATAAAGCAAAAGAGATATGGTGGTAAGAGGGGAGGTGGTGAAAGGATGTGTAGATCTACGATTCAAACATCTATAGTATTTATGTCTATAGTTTTTAGATCTAGGATATTATGAAATGGCGTTTATGGGGATCAAAGAGGTATATAGGAATCAAAATAGGGTGGGATAGAAGGATTGAGAAGAAGGGACGGGAGAGAGTTTTTAGTGGGTTTAGAATTTGTACATGTAGTGTTTTTGTGTGTAGGGTTTGAAGAAGCAGTGTTTGCAAGTTTGCGATTTGTAGAATTCAAAGGGGTTGAAAAAGGAGAGTTAGGGAGATGTGAGAAAAGAAGGTGAGGGGAAATTTGTTGTTCAAGGGGGTTGTAGGTTTGGGGTTTGTGGGTAATGGGTCTGCAGTAATGTGGTTTGTTGGCTTTTTAATATGAAGAATTAGAATTATGTGGATTGCAGCGGTATCAGGTTTTTGCATATGGAAAAATCTATTTTTCGCCATTTTTCGCGATTGACGGAAAATCCTGACGTACTGGAGATGAATGCTCAACGGATTCGGATCCAGCGGCCAAAAATACATTCAGGACACGTGAGTTTGTTCTAGTCAATTTTTTTGGGGGGTTCATGGTTCTGTGTAGTTGATGTTTTTGGTCCAAAATTTAACTACTCATTTGAAAATTCAAGTACTCTATCAACAATGCATTTTTGTTGTAAATTAAAAAAAATGCGTTTTTTTATTTCAGTTGAAGATTCAAGAAAACCCTCCATAATCCTCTCTTCTAAAACATTCGTCTTCACTTTCCTTTAGAAAAATCCAACAGAAATAGTTTATACAGCCCTGATTGCTTACGATTGGAGAAACCCGATTTAGGATCAAGAGTATTCGCAAGCAACCGCCAAAAATGTTCTTAAACCGAGTTTCTGGTATAATTGAAATCAACTGATATTAAGTGCCAAACAAGGCAGTCTTGCTATTTTTATGATTTAAAAATCTTCATTTCAACATTGACAATACATTTCAATTTGGAATTTTTTTCAGGGGAGAGCACAAGTAGACAAGTAAATTTAATATTCATTAACAATTTGATTTGAAAAGTATTGGTTAAGTTCTGTGAACCTAGCTAATTTTTTAAAAGAAAAGGGCATATTTTGTCGACTGAATTTGAGACGATATTCGTATTTTTGTGAAAAAGGTGAAAAATATGGTTTTTGGTGTTAATTCTACAAATTTTACTTTAATCCATTCTCTATCTCGTTATATATATATATATAATGGAAGCGTATGTAACCGAAAGTGGGAAAATTATATGTTTAAAATAAAAATTGAACACATGCACTTACGACATTTGACAATTGAAAAACGCGTTCATCTCGAAAAAGCGGGTTTTTCGAAGTTACAACTTGAAAAGTACCACGGCAACACATTTTTCAATCCAGACGCTTCATTCTTGGGCTGAAAATTGTGATAATTTATGAGCACTTGAAGGTTAAATATTAATACTTTGCACTCGGAGTGCTTAAATGAAACCTTAGAAAAAAAATCTCTGTCAGGTCCCTGTTTTTTTCCATCTTCATACTCCGAATTTTCTACGTAATTAAGTATAGTTTAAGTATAATTTATATATTTATTACCTGCGCTACCATACAATAAAAAGCTACAATCCTTGCTTTGGACTTTCTTCTCTATATCGCGTTGTTATGCTAAAAGTAGGATTTCTTTTCATAGCGTTTTTGATCAATAAAGCAAATAATCCTACAAGTCTTCTTTTAGAATTTTAAACGTGTCCCGCGTGTTTTTGCGTAAAATTGGAATCTTTGATGTTTGCATTTGCATATCCATTTCGATAAATAAATTAAAAACAAGAGTTCTGTCGAAAAAGGTTTCAATCAAATTTTGTAGGAATTTTTAAAATCTGAAATTTCTCCACAAACTTTCCCCCGTATTTCACGTCGTTTGGCATGAAATTTAAATGTTCGATATTTTACATAGCAATTTCCATCAATAAAACCAAAATTAGAAGTTCTATCAGAAAATAATTCAAAGGAATTTCTGGGACTTCTTAAATGCCATAATTCCTGCTCAAGGCTTTTTCTGTATGTTGCGCGTTGTTTGGATCAAACCTTGTATTTTTTCATATTATTTTTGATGAATTAAACAAAAAGGGCAAATTCTATCAAAAAATGGTTAAAAATTTTTTAAAAGGATTTTTTAAAAGCTGCAATTCACCAATACAACTTTTTTCCATATCTCACATGGTTTTGCCGAAAATGTGAATTTTCTATTTTTTATAGTATTTTCGATGATAAAACTTAAATAACATATCGCAACAAAAAATGCGTACAAAAAGTTTTCTAGGTTTTTTTTTGCAATGTTTTTTTCAATAAATAAAACCAAAACAGAAAGTCTTAACAAAAAATGGCTAAGGGAAAAACTGTAGATATTTTGAAAAGCGTAAATACTTCTTTTGAATTTTTTTCACGTATTTGTCTTTGCTTAACGAAGACGCTCTTTCTTCTAGAATACAAAAAAGTGTGTCAAAGCTCGACGATTTGATCTGTTTATTTTTTCAGGAGTTACATATCATATTTACGGACATACCAAGTGACAAACGACATTGATTAAACTTGATTTTCGCCCTGAGGGGGTCTCAAAGCGTAGAGATATGTTTAAAAACTGATGTGAAATTTCGTCCTATCATAATACTTTCTCAGTCATAAATGATGAGAATGCAAAAATGTTTACGTATTTCAATAAGTCAAGACTTATTTTATGCATTAGAATTAAAATTTCAATCAAAAATTTTAATAGAAGTTTTTTATTTTTTAACCTAGTATATATTCCAATTAGAACGTTTTCTCTTTAAAATTATTGCTTCTGATTCAAAATAAAATTTCCTAATTTTGAACGTTTTAATTATAAATCATTTAACATTAAAGGCTTTTAATGAAATATTACATAATCGTTATTGGTTAAATTCAATTTTGTTTAACTTCGCATGCGTTCCTCACTTGAAAGATCTATTAATTAAATTCTGAAATTGATTGATTTTTCTTGTTGCGAAATAATAGCAATGCTTTTATTTATAATCCTGCAACCTTGAAAATTACAAATTTTAGTAGAGAAAAAAGTTTTGAATAGAAGTGAAAATTTAGTGAAAGGTTCTACAGTTATTGTTTACTTAGAATTGATTGGTACAGTTTACTTCTGACCTACGATCAATATTGATTAATTTATATTAAATTATTTGATAAAAAATTTCTGTTAGAAAATGAAATTGTAAGGCATGTTTCTTTTTTCATTTTAAAAAAACATTTATATCATTTTCACTTGATACGCCGGAATGTGAAAAATTAATTGTAAAAATTAATATTCACTTTATTACAAAATTAGCATTAATATTTGTGTGGAAAACCTTTAATATTAGCACTAATCTGTCTTCTATACAAATAAAATAATGGTGAGAATTGAAAAAGTATTGGCATTGTATAATAATTTTTCATTTTGTGAATCATTTTTAAATCCTTGCTTCTACTTTTTCGATGTTAGAGAAAACAGAGAGGAGCTGCGAGAAGCCAAGGATAAAGCAGAGTAAGGATTTTGCCTGTAGAAAAAAAGTAGAGGAAGGTAGTACAAAGAGGGCAGTAGCTAGGCACTGCGCGAAAGAATTTGCTATTTATCATTTCCCCTCACTCCCCTGCCACTTAACGCATTTAGGTGTATAATATCTTTGTTTCGGCGTGGTTTTCGTCGTTACAAATTATGTCGAGAGAGATTTGTTTGATATTTAATACAATGTATGAATTAGTAGTGGACAAGTAAGTTTCTCCTTGTAGTAGAAACGAAGAATGACTATATAAGATCTGTCCTTTCTTCAGTAAGCTACTATCATCATTTTCAATGTTGAATCACAAGTAATTAGGCTGTTTCTTCGAAGAGATTCTATATTTAACTATGCTTTTACATTTTTTTTTTAACTTTAAGTAGTCAGCGGGAGAGTGGCAACTTTCGGTTACAAAAAGGAATTCATGATCTGGTATAAAAGAGATATAGGTGTGTGGACTCGTTGGGGGATCAGTAAAATTATAAGAATGGTTATTTCTTCGGGTTCCAGGATAGGGATTTCGATTACATAAACTAAGTTGTGCATAAAGATGAGGATTGAGATGTCGCTTATGTCAATAATATGTTAAAGCTTTTCTCCGTGTTATTAAAATAATAACTTGTCCTGTGCTTAAATTCTAATTTTTCAATAGTTTCCTTTATAATCCGAGGTGTCAATATTTAAGGATGAACACCCCCGTGCTCGCCAAAGCTAATTGCATTAATTGTCGTAAACAAGTCTTTGTCTTTTGTGGTCGTAGGATGTAGAGTCGAGGAGATTTTTAAATATCTTGGTATTATTTAAATAGGATGATGCTAATACTTTGTTATGTTGTTAAAGCTGATCTAATTCGCGCAATTTGCTTGGAATAGGCAGATTCCTAAGCTCACGTGCTTAGTAGTATTATAAGCTATCGTGATGATTTTAAGTACTTCGTCCCATTCGGCTTGAGTGTCTTTGATACAAGTTCTCAAGGGGTTTTGCTCTTTCTAAACTTTTTAACGGAAATGGTCAAGCAGTTTTTTTTATCATTGTTTCAGAGGTTGTTCTTTTTTGGGGAATCAACATTAAGTACTTCAGTAGTTGATCTTGAATGCTAAGGATGTATTTGTTGTCTCTGATAGTTTCAGGTAAGAGGCCAAGGATGTCCATAGCAATCTTGTCGTTCAGGTATATCGAAGTGTCTGGTATAATCGCTTTGGCCTGCCTTTTTATCCGTGTAGTTTTCTGTAGTTATAAGACTAGGCATCTTTTAATAAAGATAATTACATATGTTCCCATGTTCTTCCACTCACCTTGTTGCCTTGCTTTTTCTATACATTTATTTTCACCGAAGTGCTGGTTGGCCATTGAACCGTGAGCTTCTCTCAGGACCTCCTGCTTTTAGTCCTGAGTTGATTCGCTGGTGGTAGAGAAGCGATGGTAGATATTCAGGTAGTCACTGTAATGTTGGCTAAGAAAGTAAAGAGAAACACTGAAAACAACCGATACTGACAGCAAGTATGCTTGGGATAGCTGCCGGTCGTTTCTCGCACTTCCTATCCGTATCTCTGCGAACTTCAAATTAGAATGCTTTGGAGCGAAGCTGCATGAGATAGCCTTGGCTATTATCAAGATTGGCGCTAGGGCAAGCTCGAAGATACCTGCCACGCCTATCCCAGCGGATACGCGTTACTAGCATCTACTCCATTTAATTGTCAGTAGAGATTTTAGCGGCGCGTCGTTGATGAGTGGCCAGAAATTTTATAAAACCTATATATCTTGGCCTCGATGGCTGCGCGTGTTTACGCACTCTTGGTTTATGTTTAAAAACTGGTGAATGTTAATTTTCTAGCGTTCGAACCCTCTATGTTGCGAATTGATGAATTTATATAAATTAAATCACACAAATAAAGTTTTTCTTCTTATATTTAAGTCTGAAATTTTTAGAAACTGTTCGTAGGAAATTCGAACTGTTCGTAAAAAACTTCGAAATTTATTTATACGTTTCTTATAGAAATAAGGATTTAATATTTTTTTTTTTATCTCCTACTCGAGACCTAGCTATAATTTTGTGACTAATAACGAGTAAATTTTTTTCGTGTATGTCGCGATCATTGTGTTTTTTTGTTATTGATTTTTTTTATATTCATGTTTAATATGCATGTTTAAATAATTCTATTATAATTATTATATAAATTTAATGACTTATTTTATCTTTTCAAAATTTGATAAGAACTATTTATAGATTTACAACTTAAATGTTTAATGAATCATATTAGAATAGTAGATGTCGCCTAATTATTTTAAAAAATTGGATCTGGTTTACTAAAATACGGGGATTATTTGCCATCCCTATCTATTGTGTATGTAGTATTTGGTCCCTATCATGTCACATCTGGCAAGTCACACCTGCAGCATCTCACACCTGCGGCATCTCTCACTAGCTGCATCTCTCACCACTAAAAAGGGATTTAACCAGTAGTATTTCTGTAGCTAGTCACAGGGGTGCCTTTCCGCCCCTCACGATTGTTGGAAAAGGGTAGAGAGTTTGACTATGGGAGAAGCCAATAGATAGAGATGCCGCAGTTGTGACATGCCGCAGGTGTGACTTGCCGCAAAGAGACTTGCCTCATGTGAGATGATAGAGGTCCTGTAGTATTAGTATGCCGCATAGCCACCATCCGCATCTAACGCCAGCTAACTGACGGATTCTGGCCGCGCCTGTCCAAGATGGTTCGGCTCAAAATACTACTAGGATGCGGAGCACAACCATCTAGCATGTGGAGGCTAAACAGAATATGCTGACGGCATCTATCCTTTTTTTCCAGTGAATTGCTCAACTTTAATTTTTTCTGAAGGTCGAATCGTGGGGTCTGTAAAGTGCAGCTGAGCGATAGTTAACTTTCGGATTTAGAAATCTTTACCGATTTTGTCTAAGCTTAGTGAGCCAGAGCCTTTTTTCATGTAGTAGCATATCTTCAACGCTGGCGTTATTTGTTCCTCTTTTCTGGATCCTCATCTAGAGTTTACCACCTACGTTGGGCTTTCTACTTGACAAATTTTCTTTTCTATCCTCCAGCTACTCTAGAATTTGTTATATAGTTCTTGGTCGAATTCAAGCGTAGGGGTTTTCCGCGAGTTGTGAACTTCATTGCTGATTACAGTTGGGCCTTTTTCCAATATTTCAATTTCTATCGGGAGTTCACGCATTGTTCTTTCGGGCAGGTTCCGCACTTTTTGAAAAGCTTGAATGTGCGCGTCCTTAGCATCTTATCGACACGAGCATTCTAGGTTTTCTCTTTTTCTAAGTAATTCGAAAGAGCATGGAAGCTATGCGAGTTTTCAGAAGTCATTAAGTTTTCGTAGACTTTTATGCCATTTTCATTTTCTCGTTATTGCTGTGATCAGTCACAATCTCCTAGTGTACGTAAGGGTAAATAAGTTATATTTTGACCACATATTTCCTTAGAGAGGGAATGTCAAAAGCCTTAGCTATCGAGTCCATGGTAGTCAAAAGATCTTCATTAGGTTTTATGGGGAAATCATGAGTTTCCAAAGTAAGATAACTCTTGTATAGTAGCGAGTTGCTCAATGAAGTTGCGCTTTGCTTTGTACGAATTGCCTGCGTGATAGTCACACACGACATCAGACTGTGCAGTCCGTGACCGTGTGGTAAGCAACAAGAAGCCTTTATACACTGTTGCACCGAGAATCGTCTTAACTCAAAAAACAGCAACGTATTTCAAGGCGTTTTTTCTGCGACGAATCCTGTTGAGGCGGGACGCAAACAACGTTGAAGCCTTTGTGAAGTGAGTATAGTTGTGTGTTACTTTTGGAATTAATTTATTCCTGCCACCTCGTAATTCGCACACTTAAACAAGTAGCGGATGCTAAGTGGAATCAAAGTAGGACTCTAAATTCGTGAATACATGCCTAAGCGTCTGAATCTCCGTTGCTTAAACACCTGCCACAGTGTGCATCAAGAGACATGCAACAACTTCTGCAAGCAATCCCAGAAAGCACGATTTTTTTAGTCTTGTTTCTTAGTGGTCAGAAAACTGGAAAATTAAATAGATGCAATTCTTACCACATATGTGTGATCTGCTTCTATTTTTGGTAGACGATGCCTTCAGTGCAACATTAAACATTCGGTAAAGGTACATGTCTAAATATGCTTGAATTAGCGTACGTTCAGCTGAAAATTATGAAAATTTATCAGAGTGTTTATCGGAGCTGTCTTTGTGTCAAGAATAGGAAGTGTACAATGAGACATCAGGAAGATTGAGTGGCCATCACACTCTCCACATGTCAATTTAAATGAAAAATTTGGGAGTTATATCTAACAAGAGGCTTTTGAGAGAACGTGTCTTCATATCGACACAGCTGTATCGCAGGATCAAGGAGATCTCGCGCTCTTTACCTGCGTGATGTGTTCAAAATCTGTAGGCAAGCTTATCAAAAAGATTTCTGAGTTTTTGTAAATAACGGAGACTGATTTTTTGTAAAAAATTTGGAAATCTAAAGTGAATTAGTTCTTTGTTGTCCATCATCATCGGCTTTTGGAAATTGCGACGCATTCGTGTTGAACCTGCCTTTGTTTTTCATTTTCGATTTAAGTTCCGCATATTTATTTACAAATAAATTTAGTTTTGTTGTTCCGCAATCTTTTTAAATTCAAGGCATCAAACTTGGGACCCGCTGTTAGTTGAGTGATAATCGTTGAACACGCGTTGCGCGATCTATGGGTGAAAACCCATAAGTAGTAATGTTTTTTTTTTTGTTCAAGGGCAAGAGTCTGTGGTGACTAAATTTAAACAGAGGGGACTCGGAAGGCCTGTTGGTAAGAATCAATGTATAGAGAGCACACAAACGCGACAGAAAATCGATAGACCTTCACTGCAAATTAGAAAAAGGTCAGAGTAGGGAGGGTTAAGAGATTAACAAAAAAAGTATTGTGCTCGCCGAATAGACCTGGGAAGAATAAAACACAGAGTAGAGGAAAGAACATGGAAAGGTATGAATGATCACATCATGTGTTAGTGGTGAAACCTTTGGGAAAGTGAGTTGTTTAGAAAAAGAATTGTCCCTTGAAAAAGAAATGTGCTTCTGAAATTAAAACAAAAAACAAGAAAAATACTTGCATGCTTTTCAAAGACAAAAAGATAAAAAAAAGGTTTGTACGAAACTCGCAGTGCATACGAAACGTGAGGGACTACTAGGCACCAGGCCATCTGTGCACATTTAAATTTCAATGTGCACAGTAAGGAGTCTCAATCAATGCACGCTAACCGTTGGGAGGGTACCATCTGTGTACGTGCACAATTGTGCCAGTGGCCAAAAACGTGCACAGTTGTACCCCTCGAAAGTCTAGTCGTGCACAGTTGGGAGCATCTTATCTATCCACGTGAACTTGTAAGTTTAAAATCTGATTATATTATTTGATACGTGCACATATGGTTCAGTGCACAATTGCGCATGTGGCCAACAACGTGCGCAGTTTCAACCTTTTCATACGAAACTTATGGTAGTGATGATTTTACTTTGACAACATTTTACATTAAAGTAGATTATGACAAAGAATTCTGATGTGGATGGCGGACGCGCGTTTGTATTTTTTGCCAGAATATTGAAAAATGTTACTTTTTTGTTTAGCATAATTCTTTATTTCTAAAATGTATACGGGTCTTATACTCACACGAAAAAGAAAACGCGGCGCAGAAAGTCATTTAGCACCCCTGCGCATCCACGCTGTGAAAAATGAGAGGAAGTGGTGGTTATACTTTGTCGGAAAATTCAAGCAGGACATTTTTTAGGGTTCCGGAATCGACATTGAAAATTGATTTTAAATTCTTCTATTGCAAACAGAAGACAAAAAAATCAAGCAAAAATGTTAAATCTAGAAATCAAAGCATCGACTGTAAGAATCGATTATAAGTTGCGGCTTAAACGATTCCCTGCCCTCTAAAAAAGCCCGCTATTATTTAAAATTTGATTTAAATTTATTAACTTTAATTGAGATTCATACTTATTAGATTGATGTTAATGTGACTTTAAATTAGTAATGAATTGAATTTAATAGTTATTATCTAGCAGTATTAATAATTAGGTCAAGGATAATTGAATAGTAATGTATTTTAAAATTTGAATATTAGTTTTTATTTTTACAGGACATCAATTGATCAAACTCAAAATTAGAGTTGCGCCGAAAATGATTTCGCTATAGAATTATCCTTTTAAGAATTAACTTTTTTTAGAAATAGCTAGCAAACAGAACAATCTCACTCTCATCACACGTAAATAAATTTTGTTTGTAATACAGTCGGGACTCGTTTTTCGGAACGACCCCGAATTGAATAGGTCTCTTTCATCAGGACGCGGCAGGGGCTCCCACCTAATGGGGCTTATTTGAGGGAAATCGTTTGATTGGATTGCTACACTTTCGTAAATACTAAGGCTTTTGCCACGCTTTGACTGTACGACTGTGAAAAAACATTGTATCAGCAGTGGTAATGTAAGGTGTGATTACAATTCGTCTATTGCAATTTTGAAGAATATGACCATTTACCATGCAAGTATTGCAATTTCACTTTACAATTCATTTATTGTAATTTGACTCACACACACTTTAGCCTGTCTGGAGGATGAGTGACCCTCGATTTGTTTAAAACTATCTCCTGCAATATTACATAATATGTATGGCAGTATGACAGTAACATGATTAAAAGCTACAATATAATATGTATTGAAATGTTATCTTACGTTTTCGAGATAAGCTTGCAATACATTTAATAGGTTCAGTCCGTCTAGAGTGATAAAAAAGGTGCTTTTTTAAGAAAAAAAATATAAAATAAAAAACAGCAACGACAATCAATTGTCCAGGTATATTTATATCAACTTTTAGACAATGTTTTGAAAAAACTGACGCCGAAATATTCTAAAATTGCGGAGTAAACCACGGTGCACTAGAATGGCTCGCTGCTGAAGTAGTAGGACGGTGCACACGATAGCATCCGTAGTTCGTAACTGAAACAGAAGTTGTCATTTTTTTAATTTTTGTAACTTTTTACTCTGTATAAACAGAAAAGCTTAATAAAAACTGAATATTTATGAAAATTTAGGCTGTTTAAACCAAAACTACGATTTTTAATAAAATTTTTAAAAATATTTGTGCTTATAAAAATATTTGAAATGGTCATTGATGTTTGCGGTTTATAAACAGTAGTTTTTAATACTATACAGAATTAAACTTGAATGAGGTCAATGGGTTGACTGGACAAGCACGTGTACACGCGCCGCGAGCAGCGTGTCTCACCGAACGTCAGCACGCTCGTGCACTGCCGGCAGTATCTCCCGAAATACTTCGAATTGGGAGCCAAAATTTTTTACAGACATTTCCAAATCGTTTTCGAATTGATTAAAGATGAAAGGATAGATGCACTTGAAGTAAGATAAGAAAAAAAGCGTGTCACTGGAAAAAGAAGGAATGCATATGCATGTATCCCAAACCCATCGTACATGCGTGCACACAAGCACTAAGTTTTCTTCTCCTTCCATAAAGATCTCTTTCTTACTCCTGTTCTTTGAAAATCGTGCTTAATAACAGCGAAATGATATGCCTTGACTGGCCATAGATATGCGCCCCCTGCCCTTTTCCTTGTTTTTCTTTTTTCCACATGCTACATTTCTCTCCCTACTTCCCGATACATATGTCGCATCACCTTCTGAGTCGCAGACAATCTGACATGTAAACACGGCTGGCGCTTCAAAGCAAAGCCATGTGCTCAGCTAAATTATGACCCATTAATATGGGATTTGGATCTACCCGATACAATTGAGGCTGGGGATAATATATATCAGAATCGTTCGTCTGATTGAAAACCTCAACCTGTAATCTGTTTGATTCAAATTGAAATAAAATAAAAAAGTCAGGAGTTATGACTAAGGTGCCAATTTCTGCAAAGGTGCAAATAAAAAACTTCACAACCCACTTATGCCACTAACATTCTGCTAAATATGGGGTTTTGTTCTACACTATAATGTTTAATTGAGGTTGTGGATAATATATATCAGAATTATTTTTCTGATTGAAAACCTTGACCTGTAATCGTTTCGATTCAAATGAATATAAAATAACGAATTCAGAATTTCTGACTAAATTAAAATGCTGACAAGGCTGCTGTCTCACAAGTAAAATTTTCTTTTCACGCCCATCCTGATTTCTCACTTTACTAAAAATTCCTTGCTAATGTACCCTTGCTATGAATTGTCAAGGCACATCGTTCAAAATATATCAATGCAGTGTCAGGAGAATTTTAGAATTGAAATGCTTTTGTGTGCTTGTGTTTATGCGCCATCGAAAAAAATAAGAAAGTACTATGTAGTAGTATATTTCTCGAATCGATTTAAAAAAACGTCAAAAATTTTAGCCTATTCTTAAAATGGGACATACCTGCAATAGCGTTTCTTCTTAATCCAAACATTGACATTTCGACTAGTAGAATAACCCATCAATGCGCAAACGCCCATTTTTGTGTACACATTTTCAAGTGCACAATCCCCTTGGAAAAACAAAATATTTTTGCCCAAAATCCTAAATAGGGATTTTTTGATGGTGCCCTTTCAGAATCTGCAACTTGTTTTGTAAAAAAATTTAATAACTTTATTATTTTTGAGTTGAAACAAAAAACAGTAAAAATTTTTGGATTTTTTTAAAATCAATTTTTGCTTTTCTTTCTGCATTTGGATAATCTTATTACCGCCAGAAATCGCTGTCGAAATGTCTGGCGTTTACAAAACCCTGGTTTCGAACTGTTTTTCCTTTCCAGTTTTTCCAAAATGGATGTTTTTGTGAAACAGCGTGATGTTGAACATCATGATTTTTTTCTCGAAAAGTATAAACTTAACGAAAAAATGTTATAATACGAAAATTGCTAAGAATTGTTCGAAAAATGCGTATACATTTTTTTAAAAGGCTTTTGGCCAATTTTGAATTTTTTTAATTCAACTTTTTGATAACATTTCATAATTTTTTTTCACAAAAAGAATGAACTGGACGAAAAAATGTTATAAAATAAAAAGTGCTTAGAATGATATAAGGAACATGTGCGATTTTTTCAGATGTTTCTGAGACATTTTTTGATTTTTTAAAAATGGTCGAAATTAAAAAATCCACAATTGGCCCAAAACCTTCTAAAAAAATGCATACGTATTCTTTGTGCAATTTAAATCAATTTTTGTGCATAAACATTTTTTCGTTAAGTTTATACTTTTCGAGAATAAAATCATGAAGTTTAACATCACGCTGTTTCATGAAAACGGCCATTTTGGAAAAACAGAGAGGGGTAAAAAGTTCAAAACCAGGGTTTTGAAAACGTTAGACATTCCGACCGCAATTTTTGGCAGTAATAAGATGATCCAAATGCAGGAAGAATAACAAAATTTGATTAAAACAAAAATAATACAAAAATGTTGACTTTTTTTTTGTTTGAACTTTTAAATTTCTTTACAAAATAAGTTGCGGATTCTGAAAGAGCACCTTCGAAAACCCCCTATATAAGATTTTAGTTAAAAATAACTTTGTTTTTCCAAGAGAATTGTGTACTCAACAATGTGCATTTGCGCATTAATGGGTTAATAGTAAGCTGCGTCGTTAGCATTTGCATTGTTTACCAGTCATAGTGTATCATTCAAAAATACTTTTAAAAAATCTCTTACATTTGGAAAGTTATAGTTCAATCTCTGTTTTATCTTTTGGCTTCTAACATGATCCCTTTCGTATCGTATCTTTTTTGAGTTGAGATTTAATAATTAGATCATTAAATAAAACTACTTTCAGTCCGGAAGGATCAAAAAGAACAAATCCATATAAAATTAAAAAAGGACGATGATATTGTCCTGCAGTATGTAGGAGCCAACCCCATACAAGAATTATTAAGACAACCTGTCTTTGAACTTCGTTCACTTCTTTTTTGTGGACAGCATTTCAGGCAAATTTAATTATCTCTTTAAAATTAAATTATTACTATTATCATTTTCATTAATTGAATGAATTATCCAACGAAAAAGTAATACCTATTTGTTCAAGTGTATATTTTACGTATAAAAAGTGGAAGAAATATTTCATTTCTTTAAATTTTAGACAAATCTTAATAGTTTTAAGTAATAATTTGTTTTCTAAAAATACATTAAAATTTTAAAACAAATTTATAATTGTTTAAAAACTTTATTTTGTTTAAATACACTCAACTCGCGTAATAAGGCCGACTTTGGGGTTAGACAGTTTTATAGTGACGGCTATTAAAAATCCAGTTTAAACCGGATCGAAATCGACAAGCGAAAATGTACGAAATACGCAGTACGACACGGACTCTTTAAGCTGTGGCCTTCAGTGTAGGTCGTCAAATGATGCCTTATTACGCAAGATGAGTGTATCTGATATTATCCATTTTTCCACAGATTAGAATATTTTTTTAGATACAACTTTGATTTTTAATAACAGTCTCAAATGGTCAAACAAATTTAATTCCTTGAAATTATTTTTTAACTAGTTTTATATTAGTTTAAACATCTATAAGATTATTTTTAGAAAACAAAATTGTTGCTTGAAATTATTAAAATCTGTCGAGAATGTTGTGAAATAATTTTTTTTTTACGTTTTCTCTAGGTACACTGTATACTTGTACTTGGGTAATTATTTAAATAATTAGGAAACTATGCAAAAATTTTGGAGGCCTAAAGTAGTATATAGATGTTAAAATTGATTAAGCATCGACGCGTTTCTAACTGATTTACAGTTCCTTTTCAACGCGTATGAAAAATGAGTTATCTTTTTGAAGATTCTTGCATAGATCTTAAAAATAATAAATATTCTAATATTAACTGATTCAATCCTAAAATTATTTTAATGTACAAATTTTTTTTTTCAATCGCATGATAAATTAGCTGAAAAAAAATGTACCTGTCCAAAGAAAGGATTGTTGATGTTACATATTTCTGATTGTTTTCTTAATAGGATCGTATGTTTTATTATTTTTGGTCTTACGATCAAGTTGAATAAACAAGACTAGAATATTCCGAGTCAAAATGTTAATTATAAAAAATGACATTCTTGTTACGTTCCGACCTAAATCTGTCGGTCATGCTCAGCCTATTTATACCTAATAAAAATTGTACACAAAATTTAGCTGATGAAAAATTTCAATAGTTTCAAGAAAAATATAAATAAAAAATTCAATTTACCTCCAAGGCATTAGGTATTTAAATATTTAATTAATGATATTGTGGTTTAAATTACTAATCCTGCAATATCTTTTATGTTCAGTTATTCTTGTTTTTAACCTTCTACCAGTTTCACATATGTTAATTTTATTACAGACTTTATATTTTATGAAATAAACTGCGTTTGATAAATGTTTCATTTTTTCTGAATCTTTGTTGTTAATGAGGCAATTTTACAATTTATGATTTTTTTTATTAGAATTACATAGCTTCCGAAAGGCGTCAAAATATTCTAATAAAAAATGATATGCGTGAATAAAAAAAATAATACTAATAAAACAATAATTCATCCCTGAGATGTTAAGTTACTAATTGCAAAGGGAAAAAGGTTAAATTGAAAGATTCATGTCGTTCCGCGAAAATTAAGTTTTGATTTTTTTTACATTAGAATTGCATGAGTTCCGACAAGCGTCTTAAAATCGTGATAATAATTTAAATACTTAATTTAATGATAAAACAATGATTCACCCGTGAGATGACATGTTACCCAATACAGGGGAAAAAAGCTTGAATAAAAAAATTATTCAGTTCCGCGAAACTCAAGTTTTAACTTCTCAGATAACATGGGTTCTGAAAGACGTCTCAAAATATATTTTTACCAGAATTATTATTAATCTTCACCTTCTCTTCTTCCAGTTTACAAAAAGTGGCAAAGTGTAAGCCAAAGCTCTCCTCTTTAAAGAAATAATTTTCTGTTCCTCGATTTCTCAGCTAAAAATTAAAAGATTCTAGGCAAGATACTTTACAAGTATTAGTACAAATATAGAAAATGTTGTCAAAGTTTGCTACTTGCTGACCAGAATTCTAAGACTAATTTATCGGTGATAGTCTTTGTAAGAATGAACAATGTGGAGTAAGTTTAGGATTATCTGCGAGACCACTGGAAAACGACTAGCCAATGTACATACGATACATGGTAGGTGATTTCGGCTTGATTAGTATCCTAGGGTGAAAATATTAGAAGAACGTCAAAAACAGTGAACCAGTCAAATTTAAAAAAAAACTGCTTGTTAGATTTTTTTTTACTGGTCATGTATTTCTATATCATAGATATATATTTATTTGAGTTTCATACGATTTGCGTCATTTTGTTGTTTGGAAAAAAATAATATCAGATTTCGTTGGTCACTTCCTATTTTTTTTGCTTCTAGTTTTTGTAATTAAATCTCAGCAATAACTCTAAGAAATGAAAATTATTATTTATGAAGTTACTGTAACACATATAAACATTGTAATATAGCACACTATTGGAATATGAACTACCAGTAATAAATAAAGAAAATATATTTTAAAAAGTGCGTGGCCGGTACAGTGAGCCACTGCATTATCGGGTACGGTGGAAATTTTTTTATGTACCTTTGCTAAGGTTCTGGTGGTTCAGATCTGATCTTGAGCTGTAGGTCCTCCCATCATGCATTTGGCTGCAACCCAGTCCGTGAATGATGGGGAAAACTAGGCTTTCCCCAATGTGTCAAATTAGGCATACTACTCTTATCAGATCACTTGATTGCATTACAAAAGTGCGTCCGTGACTGATAAAAGTAAATGATAATAAATAATAAAAAAAACTGCATGTCTTGATTTTTCCTGTACGTACTCAAAAAAAGATCTCCAGATCGGCAAATCTTCAAATGTATCTCAATTACTAAGTTTTATTGTTTGAAGTGTAAATGTTATTACTACTTGCATTAATTAAAAAATGTTGCATAGCGATTTTTCTCACGGCTCACTGTACCCGCCCTCCTGGGACACGGTACCCACTCAGTCGGGTACAGTGGACGAATTGACACCATTTTTTTAAAAATCTATAAAAATATCTGAATGTAATTTTTAAAACCAAGAAAACTATTTTCGCGACCGCAAATAGTGATAACTTCAACCCTTGATGGTCACACTTCATGGGAATTACGTAATAGTCACTGCGGGTCAATTTGACCCGGACGATCTTTGAAGCAGTAGTGAGTAAAAATGAAGCGTTGTTTTGAAAGGCGTTACACTCGGAGACATTATTTAAACATCCAAAATTTACCAACAAAAATTTAAAAAAACGTACTTTTTCACAAAGATATGCAACTCCAACAATTTTTTATTTTCTTCCATAAAAATTTGGGACGTAACTCATGAGATATAGCCCTATAAGAAAGTTAATAGCTTAGTACGAGCCCTTCCAAAAAGTGTATTCATTCGGTAGATTAAGGGTGAGAATTTGGGGCTTGAAATGTTAAAACCAATGCAATAGAAGTGAATGTCTCTATTTATCAGGCATTTGGTAGCCAGGGGAAGTATGCAGCCATCAACTAATACCTCAAACTACTAACTGATGGCGACACTAGTCTCATTTTAAAATGCTTAATGCTCATAAATATCAGTTGAAAACTTTGTCCAGGTCAAATAGACCACGGTGACTGTTAAGGGTTATACTAACTTTCATTTTAAAATAGAAGCGTATCATAGTCACCTAAAAGAAGAGGATTTCGACAGTTTATTGAGAAAAATGAAACAACTAAAATCTTTTTCTTTACATAACTGTAAACTTCTAGACTAGAATGGTACTTTTCTACTTGAATTACCATCTGAGATAATTCAGGAGATTGTCTTTACGAGTAGTGATATGCTGACTTTTGACATTAATTAGAAGAACGCAGAATATTGGAATTGTTACCGTTATCGTGGAAATTCTAGTATATGTTATTTGGAGAAACTGACTCATTTAAATATATGTGTAATGACAAAAATAAAAAATGCACCACTGCAAAAATTATGGAGTTTGGTAGTATTAGTTTTGTTTTCAAATTGCCTACAAGAGGAATATCTATACACTTTTTTGAAGAAAGCACATAAACTCCAGGCATTTTTTTCACTTTGCAAGACACTTTCAAGTGTTTGCTATTAAGGTTGCTCGAATTCAAAAATCTAATAACGCGTTCGACTTATATGTCAATGAAAGATAATTGACATGCTTTATGTGCCACTTTTTAAATCTTGTATTAAAGATCATTAGTGATAAATTAAAAAGTCCACGGAGAAAAATAAAAAAATAATTTTTATAAAGAGTGCTGCATTACATTACAGATTATTATGGTACTAGTTACTATTGCTCGAGGACAGGTACTCTCTAAACTTTTAAGTTGTGATTACTAGATCACATCATTCATATGCCTGTAAATAAGTGTTTAATAGACTAATAAAGTTCAATGTGATATAGATGTTACTTTGATTCATTTTAATAAAGTACATTTTGTAAAAGCCACCTTACTAATAAATCCTAATTAAAATATATTACTATGTACAGTTAAGATTAAAGTCAAAATAAGATGCGTCGCGCAATGTTAAATATTCAACGCGCTTAGAGATGCTGTTATCAGCAAATAACGTTGAGTCTGCTAGCCTTCTAAGACTCAGTACCAGAAAGCTACTACCAATATCACGCAAGCGCAGCAGCGCTGCATTATCGCCTGCCTCTGTATACATGTCTCCTGTCTTTTTCTTTTTTTTACATAATTAACATCTTTCTTTAAACCCTTTTGTGACCATTTTCCTCTTCCTAAAATTTTTTAAATACGGTAAAATATAATACCATACATCTAATTTCAAAGAAAAAGCTCTTCAATGAAACTATTTGCCACGTTGTTCGCACCAAAGTAATATAATCAAATTATAGCATAAAATCTTAAATCTTAATTTTCTACCAAAATATACTTTTGTAACTTTTATAACTGTTACAGTGCGATACTGCCACACTAAATCTTTATTTTCTCAGAACAGAAAAAGTTTTTTCTATAACAATTTTTAATTCTTATTCAACCTCACCATATTTCGGGAGCAAATTTTTATTATTCTTAAAAATTGAAAATAAGATTTTTAGTCGATATCTAAAAGCAATTTTTAAAACCCATGAAATTAGAAACGCCAAATTCTTGACTGGTTTATTCGGAATTGGTTAACCTTTTCTAGCCAGACTCATTTTCTCTCAATTTAGCGACTCAATATCTCGAGTGTAAGTTTTTATTTTTTCTTCAAACTAAAAATTGCTTTTTTTCATCGTAATTATCAATCGAACCTGTCTCAATTTTACGTCCTGCCACTTTTATATTGTAAACTTCCACATTTTATTTTTTCGAAACTGGATGATTTTTTTAAATCATACTGTTTTTGCCTCAATTAAAAAACTCTTCAGTTCGGGAGAGTAATTATTCTATTTATTATATTATATAATATGCAGTCTTATATTTTATAAAAATGTATAAGTAATAACTAGCTTTCAAAAAATTGTATAAAAGTCTTATTATTTCAAATTTACTATTTTCAAGACTTATTTCTTCTAATTTCAGCTAGCCTTCGATTTAATGTGCAAATTAAACTTTAAAGTTAGAATATTAATTTCAGGTTCAAGCACTTTTTATCTGGAATAATTTTTATAACTGGGATGCCCTAATAGATTACTTTTAGTTGCTGCTTGTGTTTTCACTTTCAAAATTTTACTAAGTAATATTAGTAGAGCTATAATCATTAGATTCTTTTTTTATGCTAGAAAATTTTATTAAAATTTAAATATATTTTACTTTAATACATCTAAAAGTAATAAATCCATTAAATTTGGGAGCTTTACAATTTTAACAGAAATCACAAATTAATTAAATATTCAAATTATACATTCAACTAAAAACCTAAATAAACTAATTTAAATATTTTTATTTAAGCATTTGTGAATCCACCTATTCATATGAAATGTGTAAAAAAAAATAGAAAAAGTAGATTTTTTAGTTAGCCTTGGCTTTTCAATAATAAAGCTAGGCTGAGATTTTGTCGACAAAATCCATGCGATACATTAGCGTAATTAGCTAGAGCGTGCGGTATAGGACTATAGGCTTAGGTTTAGGTTGTATAGATAGGGTTCGAATCCCCAGCGGGTGCGATTTTTCATAGCGTTTAAGAGTGCGATTATGTTCGTTAGTGACCGTGCGTGCGATTACGCAATCCGAAAAATAAATTAAGTGCAGTTCTTTTATATGAAACATTTTTTTTGCAAATTTACCATTATCTGTTTTGAGCTGCTATAATGGAACGTATGCCGACGGTTCTACAATGCCTGCGTCACATTTTTAGACTTATATATACAAGAATATCTGTTTGTTATTCTTACTTTTCTTAGAACGATGTTTCATTGCTAACTGACCAACCTTTCGTTGCTGTACTCTATCTTCGACTCTACACGCGTTCTTATACTGAGTCCATGAAGATCGAATCTTTCGTTACTCTCGCGAACACCCTGAGTCTGAACCATTCAATTTTCGTTCTTAATATTTGCACATTAACCTTTGTTAGATGGGCTAACGTGAAAATGAATTCCTCTACTTTTCTTAGACTGAGTCACCTATTTCTGCCAATGATCACTAGCTTTTCAAACTCGATTTTTCTCTGTGTAAGTTTTTATGTGTTAAAATCTTAATATGAATAAAAACTTAAGTGTTTCCGCATTAAGGGATCATCCATAAGTAACACTTTTCGGGGTTATCTAGCCTAGTATAACATAATTACGAAAAAATTTAGGATAAAATCGAAAAAAGCATTTTATAGGGGGTGGGAGGTTTAAAGTAATCGGAAAATTGCTTTACGTAATTTATGTACAACTTCTAAATTTTAGATATTTCGGTTATTTAAGATAAGTGAAAGAAATTATTGTTAGCTCTGATAAAGTAGCTGTATTTCCATCGTTGCCTTTCTGAATATAGTCACGCAGCCTACACAGGATGACCGCTCTATTGCAAAACCGGGAAATATAACAGTGAATTTATTTTAAGGCTGTGAATTTGACAAATTTTGAGAAGAAAAATATATATAATCACTTGATATATCACAAATTACATAGCTGTATTAGAGTGTGAGAGAACTTTTGTTTCGATAAAGGGTCGGGGGATCATCAAACCCTAGGAAAATCTTTTGGGCTACAGGTAGATAAAAAGTAGATATAACTTTATTTGTAGAGCACAAAGATGCTTTTATGTTATTTATAAAAAGCGATGCTGAAAAGCGAGTTCGTTTCCAAAATGCCTTATATCTAGGCTTCATTTATTTTCAAGGTGTCTTTCACAGCTACAGTCTACGCTGTCAATAGTGCCGCTGTCAATAGTGCCGCTGTCAATAGTGCCGCTTTTCCTCATTTTCTTTAGATCGATACACGTACTCCTACGCCGCTCTCGAGGCTCACGCTGTCCTTCGGAATTCCAATCTGCGCTGTCAATAGTGCCAAGCAAATACAGTCAATTTCGCGATCTTTAATGCTATAATCTATATTTATATGCTAGGTTTGATATATATATATATATATATATATATATATATATATATATATTCGTTCGCATACGAATAAGCTTTGTGAAACTGTTTACGTTTCTGAAATAATATTACAATTAATTGCTGAAGTTAAATCAGCTATCAGATTTGACTTAAGCAATTAACAACCCTCCATTTGATATCTTACAGATACCTAAAAAAATGCACGAAAAGATGTATAGAACCATATAGAAATTTTATAAATTCTATATGGCTCTATATATCCTTTTGATCATTTTTACTAATTTTTGTAGAAAGTTTAATAGATAAAATCTTATTACCTGTTCTCCAAGGCGGTTGTATTTAAGCTGTTGAAGCTGTTTTTTGTGAAAGCCCCAAATCGGAACAGGAATAGCGCGTTTGACCTCAACCGGTATGCAATTAGAAAAAGGTTTTTTCAAGGAGGGGCAGTGAGAGATAAACTTTTTTTTTATTTCTATTTTCAGTATGTTCATATAGATACTCTTTATACATTAGTCTTGCTTTTGAATAACGTCTATATCTTCGCGAGCGTATTTTGTGTTTGCCTTTAGGCATTAAGAACCTTGAACGCTTCGCGAATGCGTCATTGATAGTAATTGATCGTTCACCTACACGACTCACTGGATACCAGATACAATTAATTCAGTCAGGTGAAAATTTGATTTTTTTTGACAAATTTGTTCAATTAAAATCTTATAATTCTGCTAAATATTTCTACATATAATATCTGATAATACTACTATAAAATTGTGATAACATTTTTCAATTATCAAAAGTTTCTTTACAGGATGAAGCTTGCATGTAAAGGAGGGCGAGTATTGATACTCTTTAGGGTGAGATTTTGCGAATTAGAACTATGTTAAAAATAAGAAAATGCAAAAAAAAATTGCTATTTTTATTCAATATATTATAAACGATGAGAAAAAACGAAATTTTATGAGGAAAAAAAACTTTACAGCTTTACTTTACAACTTTACAATTTTATTTTTTACAATATAAAATGTAATATATTTGTATAATTTATATAATTTAGTGTTCTTTTTCAAACAGAATTACTCGTTATTGTTTAAAAATTCTGTACAAAAAGTAGAAATGTTTATAGTTGTTTTCTTGAGAAAACTTCCTAAATAATCTGTAACAGAAAAAATAATATTAAAATAAGTAAAATATAGCATAAAAATATTTTATAATTATTAAATATATTTGTATTATATATATTCTACTTACTTATTATTATTTATTAGAACAAAAGCAGTCATATTGTTGTCATGAGTTGTAGAAATATATAGTTTTTATTAAAAGTATTTCTATTATTAATTATAGTTTTATAATTTTTCTTGAAATGTCTGCATGAGAAGATGTATATAGTATTAGTACTTTGGTAGAAATATATCTGAAAAAATATTATTCATTATATATAATATGAGAAAAGGCATAATATAATATTTCGAAATAGGGAAATAATATAAATTATTACATTTTTTACTATTATCTTAATTATTATTTTAAGAAAGAAAATCTCGAAATTCCTGAATAATATTCCATAATGCAGTATCAGAATTCTCAAGTTGAAAATTTTTAGTTTCACTACATATTGCTTTTTATTGTTAAATAGTGTGTAGTAAACATTGGCTAAGTGATAATAGTCGACGATGGTTCTGTAAATAATATTTATTTTTGTGTGATTGTAGACTTAATAATTGACTTTTTTTTTAAATTTAAATAACATGATTTTTTAATGTATTTTTCTGTCTCTCTTTTCAATAAATGTTCTTCTCTTGTAGAAAGAGTAATGTAACATTATTCAATTTTCCATTTATCATTAAATATAATTTTCATTATATTTGGACATTATTATTCGGACATTATTCTTTTCCTAATTATCAAACATGATTCTCACACGTTCAATTTTTTTGGTTATAAAATATGACTTTCATTACGTCGTATCAAAATTCTTTTTTCTATAAAATTCTTTTCGTTATGAAATCGACATATTTTACGGCTAATATTACCCGAACTCAGAGACAAATATTTCTTTATTCCCCCTTTTCTTTGATCTTAATCCTCAGGGTATTTGTTTCGACTTTTCTGTACCGAGTATGCACATCGGCGCCAATCCCGCTAGGACGATAAATCTAAAACGAACCAATTTATTATTTACAAAAATGCCAAAAGATACTATGTCAATTAATTCCGGTTCCCAAATTGCGTTGAA
>JAUELO010000133.1:1496086-1506460 GCA_032357855.1 Amphibolips quercusostensackenii
ATTGTAGCAACCACAGGTAATTTACAGACAAAGCCACGGTTATTCATTAAGTAAAGACAATTTTGAATACTTTATAGAAATCTGCAATAGTTTTAGAGTAATTTAAAGACAATAACAGAGTTGATCGAATCCGTTTGAATGATAATACAACTTGTATCCTATGTCCCGCTTTCATAAATTTGCCATGTGAGATTCTATTCTTGGTTGACATATTTCACGACTGACAATCACGGACTGAAATGGTTAATTTAAGCAAATGGCTCATCGACTGAAAACAAACTTTGCAGTTGGTTATTGCACCAGTGCTAAGATTACTATGTAATTTAGGGGATTTTCGTTAATAAATGAAATATTAAACTCTCCTAAATCATGATTTCTTTATTAACTTTTTCTCTTTAACATTTTTAGGTTTTGTTCAAGTAATTGTTTAATTCAATCGATAAATATACACTTATTGTATTTTTTAAAGATTTCTGCAATTTCGTTGCATATTAAAAATGTTTTCAATGCAAACATAAATAGAAGATGAATGGCTGAATGAATGTGGGTAAAAGTTTTTTATAATTTTGATTTTAATTATAATGGTGATAAAATGTCATTCCTTATTTTATTATTAAAGCCATTGGTTGTCTTTGACTAGCTTTAACATCAAATAATAAGACAATAAATAATTAAAATGAGTAATTGTTGTGAATTTATTACAATTTACACAGAGAAAAAAGACTTACTTTTTTACAGAGTAATTTTCTCTCATAATAAATTAAGCAACTTTGAGCTTAAAACTAGATTTAAGCCCATTTTTTGCCTTACAACTAGATCCAACTAGACTCAGAAATGTTATTTTTCAGTCGAAGATTGGCGCTCACTAAAGTTCAGTGATCCCAACCACCACTAACAGTTTCCTTATGGGCTCACCGAGAATACTTTTTCTACGCTCACCAATTTCGGTTAACATGGACGCATCATGTGAAGCTCTCCACTTGGGTCCATTAGTATCAAAGGTCTTTTGTTTTAGGCGTCATTCACTTCATTGACACTCATCATCATTCATTTCTTATAAACTATTTGTCGCCACACTTTCTCGTCTTGGCATACCTCTCTATCTTTCTTCACGTCCATGCATTTTCTCATGCAAGCTTTTGTGTATCTATGGCTTCTTATGTCTATTCGAATTAGGGTCTCATTCAAACATTCTAACCATGCTTCCCACGGTCTGCCTCTGGACACATTACCATTTACTTTACCGTAATACACTTGTTTTGTCAGACATTCATCTCTCATTCTTTCAACATGCCCAAACCATCTCACAGTTCATCCATCACAGTTTTACCGCGCCAAATGCGCAGGAATTTCATAACAATCGCATTAATTTTACTTTTATGATTTTATTGGTATGTCCAGGTCTCGCTCCCGTACAGCACCGTCTGTATAAATACAGAGTTATCTATTGCCCTTTTAGCGTTATCTGATATATTTGTACCCCTTATAATGAGTCCTGCTTTACCGATATCCTTTTTACCCTCGTTTATATATGCCTATCTAGCTCTCTATCTATTTTTCAGTCATTTGTGAAAAAGCTACCAGGATATACGTACTGAACAACTTACTCTATTCTCTCATCGTTTCGGACAATGTTGTATATTGTTTTTTCACCCTTGCCTTCAAACACCATAATTTTTGTTGTATTTACGTTAATCTTGAGGCCCACGTTCTTTATGCTTATATTCAGTTTACTCAACAATCTTTTCAAGTCTTCAATTGACTCTGTCATAACAACTTTATCATCAGCGAACGCCAACCCACGTACTCTTACTGTCCCGAGATCTACATCTTCTTCGTCAAAGAAGGCCATTCTTAGACACTTGTCCATGAATATAATAAATAGCTATTAGGACATAACGCATCCTTCCCTAACACCTTGCATAATATCTAAAAAAAAATTAACTAATCGTTATTGAAATTACTTACTACTTATCGAATCTCATAGCTTAATCATCCTTCAAATAGTTTATAGAATTGAGAAAAATAACCACATTGTTGAATATACTAATTTCAAAAGAGAAATCCGGAGTAACCCAAGTGCGACTTAGAAAAAAATTTGGAGTCCCTACTTGTTAATTTAACATATACTTGGTTAGAATATCTTATTCAAATGATAGACTGCAACTAAGGCAGTCACAGTGACCATTTTAAAATGTAGAAAATACAATAAATTACAGAATGTGAAAATTGTAATGTAATACCTACAAGTAACTAAAGCGGGGAAAAACCAATCTCTGAACGCAATAGCCCAGAGTTTGAATTGTAAAATTTTGAATTGCATTTGATTTCAATGTACGGAATTAGCTGTAAATTACATATTCATGTTATTTACTTAGTTTTCTTTACTATATTCAGTTAAGTCTATCAAGCAAATTTCAAGTAAATAAAAGTCAAAATTTTATGATTCAAACTCTGGACTGTGTAGCCTGTAGCTTTTAACGCCGAGAAACGGATCTTTTCGACCCGAATTGTCACTGCACATTCATTTAATAATCCAATGGAAATAACGATTCATTTAAAACTATTTAGCTTTTCCTGCGGTATTATAAATAAAAACATAAATCGTTCAGAAAATCATACGAAATACATAATTTTATTTGTTACATTAACAAAGAGCACTATTTAACAGAAAAATAGGAACATTTTTAATACCTGTGCAACATTTTTTAATATTGTTAATAATACATCCAACTAATAAATACTATTAAAATGAAATATTTTAGTTTAATTTATTCATTTAGTTTTAATTATTTAAAGGGTGCCAGGGCATAAGGGCGTTAGCGCAAAAACTCAAATTTTTTCAGGAGCCACAAAAAACTGTCTAGTGTTAATACATTTGATTTTTTTAAAAGTATTTTCGAGCTATTACTTTACCGAGAATATTAGTTTCAACACAGATTGAATTCACGGATCCGCGATTTTTCCAAAATAATTATGCAGTGAAAAATATAACTTGTTCAAAGAATTCGTGGATAGATGTGGTAAACAAATTATGACTCGCTACTACATGGAACGCCTACACGGAGAAAAATGAATGTTCAAGAGAAGACGTTTAACGTATAAGATGATACGCGAAAAATACAGATATTAACGCGTAACATCTCCTATCTTTGCGAGATATTATAGAAAAAGAAATATTTTTATGTAAGACTGAAACTTCCAAGATGCTAGACTGAAACATTAAAGATGTTAAAGTCGTTGTCCGAGTGCAGGAAAACGCCATACCTCTATTAGCTACTTGATGAAGCTTATAGTCAATTTCGTGCAAAATTCTGTCGACATACTCGACAAACTTTCCAGAACTGTTCTTAGTTTCGAGCTAACCAGTACCAGCTCCATAGCCTCTTCTCCCACCCGCCGCCGTTCGAAAGCTTCGAAGAGGTTAAGGCCGGCACTGGGATCAACGCGATCTACAAATTAGACGAGTTTAGGCGCTGTTGAATTGAGCGCATTGTATCGAATGTACAAGTAAATTTCCAAAAGTATGTATAATTCTAGACAAATTCAGACTCTGCAAAATGTTAACTTTTACAGAATTCAATGTTTCTATTCCATATTAGGTTTACCAATTTAACCTTCCGATGTACACAGAGAAATAACTAGCCTTCCCTAGTATGGAAATTCACTTTCTCTCTTTTACGAATATATGATCAGTGCTTCAGTTCGCCTTCGCGGCTTCAAAGCTACACCTATTGGCCATGGGATTTGGACCATATTGTCTTCTCAGATAACAGGTTTCCCGAATCACATGATGTTACCAACGGGTAAATAGAATGGTATAAAGTTTAAGCTTTGCCCATCTCATTTCGAGGCCTGCCTGTCCTTGGAATAAGTCATACATAAGCCAAACTTTTGGGATACCCATTGGACAGGGCAATGAATTCTTGCATTTCTGCACCGAATAAGCTCAATCTGCACCAAATAGTCTTAATGGTCTCAGGATATATAATTAAGATCGCCAAAATACAGAGTTTATTGATAAAAAGTAGCGCATACTTGAAGAAAAGAGCATAGTCACAAGTAAAATATAAAGCTAGAGATAATGTTGGCCTTTTCGAGATGCGTACGGTGAAACGCGTCGAATAGAAGTGAAGCTTCAACCCTAATGCCAGTTGGACCTTCAGATACGTAAAGGTAACTTATGCTTAAGCTTACAATTGCCAACTACAATTATCCAACGTAGAATAACTGTTATCGTTAGATGGAATAACTACTACATTCACAACTTTCTATGTAGCTTTCATTTGTTTGCAACGTTTTTATCCAACTTTAGATACAAAATATCTCTGAGATTTACTGTGTAGTTTTCATTGAGTTTTTTAACAATCAAATTTAATGAAAGAGTCAAACTGACATCAACTTTATTAATCTAATACGTTATGAGAGCAGGAAAGTGCAGGAGAGTCAATAAGAATATATACATCCGACAACACAAATCATCCCGGATTTACATCATGTCAAAGAGCAGACATCTATCTACTGCATGGCATTGAGGAATCATTAGAGACTCACGCAATGGACCCAACAAATATTATCTGTTATTATTATTTTATTATCTATTATTCTGCCAGCACGAAAACACGGTAGGTCGAAGGTGATAGATATTGTATAACAAAATTACGTATATAAGGCATTGCTGGGAGTCAGTGAATGCGCTTTGTAATTAACAAAGTAGTTTCATTGTTGGCTACTTTTCGCGGATCATGATGGTGCGATTACTTGTGACTACTTTGGCTGCATGTCTGTTTCTTCAAGCAACAGCTTATACAGAACCAACCTCCACGGCTGATAAATCTTTTCTTCAAAAACAAAAAAATGTCTACGAACTATTCTGGCATGTAAACCAACCTACTGTATACCACCCAGAGCTTTACCAAGTTTCCAAGTCATGGAGTATCATGGACCATATCGACGACTACACAAACAAAGTATGTATACAAATTAGATGAGCAAGTTGTTGACTACTTTGTACATAAGGTCCAATTCTTAGTTCACTTTACCCTACAACTAATTGGTAATGACTGTCACTTCCTTTTTTGGTAAAACACTACTTTTTTACATTCTAATCTGAATAACACTTTTTATCAATAATATGCGAAATTTCAGGAAGTCGTATACGAATTCCTAAAACTCTGGAAAAATGGTATGTTACCACGTGGAGAGTTATTTAACCCTTGGTATCCAGATCTCCATGATGAGATGGTAGCCCTTTTCGACTTGTTCTATTTTGCAAAGGACTTCGACACTTTCTACAACACAGCAGTCTGGGCGAGATTTAACATTAACGAAGAAATGTACAAGTACGTTTTAGCAGTCGCGATTATACATCGTCCTGACACCAAGCATATACGTCTGCCAAACCTCTACGAAGTATTACCACACCACTTCTTTAATGAAGACGTTATTTTCCGCGCTCATCGCATCAAAATGGGAGATTATGGTAAGAACTTTCCTTTATGATATTCCAGGGACAATCTTTTCTGGAAATACTGTATAGATTTAACATTAAACATTTTACGCGTTCCTTGCTTGATAAACCAATAAAAAATATTTATTATATTTTAACAGGAGCAACTAAAAAGGCAGTTACGGGTACACAACCCTACCTGTTGACCGCTAATTACACCGGATGGTACCTAACTCACGATCATGATTTGGAGTGGAAATTAAACTACTTCATGGAAGACATTGGCCTTAACTCTTGTTACTTCTACTTCCATGCAATGTTCCCCATGTGGATGAGCAGCGAAAAATACCATTTAGTCAAAGATTATCGTGGAGAACTGTACTACTACACCCATCAGCAAATTATGGCCCGTTATAACATGGAACGTTTATCCCACGATTTGGGTGAACTAGAATATATAGATTGGGATAAACCTATTGCCACCGGATACTACCCAAGCATGATCCACTCCACAGGATTGACATATCCGCAACGTCCAACTTGGTCAGATATACCAATGCACAAATACAAATACCTTGAGGTCAGTAACAAAATGTACAGCTTTAGACTTTTTTTAAGAATCGATGATGAGTATTTAAGAATGTGCTAAAATATTTAGAGAATAAACGACATTGAATCCCGAGTAAGTATGGCAATTGACAGTGGATTGGTGATGAAGAAAGAAAAACACTTCGAACTCTACAGCGACGAGAAGAACGACATGAACACTTTGGGAAACATGATTCAAGGAAACATGGATTCTCCATTTCGTAGGTTCTACGATTCCATGGACAGGTTATCTAAAAATATTCTTGGTTTTGGACATGAGAGATCAACGAAATATCAAACACCACTCAGCGCTCTTGATATGAGCATGACTAGCATGAGAGATCCTGGATTCTACCGAATATACAAGAAGATACTCGACTTTTTCCACAAGTATGTACCTGACGATTCATATTCTATTAAATTATAGTCATTGTATACCTTTTCTACAATTTTAATTATTCTTCCTTAGGTTTAAGACCAACATCCCAATGTACACTCACGACCAACTAGGCTTCCCTGGTGTTAAAATTGAATCTGTTGCCGTGGATAAAATGGTGACCTACTTCGACTACTTTGACGCAATGATAAGCAACGCTGTATCTGTCCACAGTCACAAGGAGGCACAATCTCTCTTCATTAAAGCTCGTCAGCAAAGACTGAACCATAAGCCTTACACATACCATATAACCGTTAACAGCGACAAGGCCATAAAGGGTTGGGTGCGTGTTTTCCTAGGTCCAAAATACGATGTTCATGGACATGAGATTGACATGATGGACAACTGGATAAACTTCTTCCAAATGGACTATTGGGCTGTTGATCGTAAGTTTTTCATTCTCAATTCTTTTCTTCATTAATGCGAACCTTTAGGTTGAAATATTTGATGCTGCAGACTAACAGTTGTTTCTTATTTTCAGTTAAGCCTGGAATGAACAAAATCGAACGCAGCAGTCACGAATCCATGATCGCTGCTCGTGATGAAATGCCAAGCACCGAATTCTATAATATGATCTTAAAAGCGATGGAAGGATCAGAAACATACAAATACTCTTCTCAGATAAGCGGTTTCCCTGACCGCATGATGTTGCCAATTGGTAAACCCGAAGGAATGTTGTTCAAACTCTTTGTTCACATCGGTCCCTATGACGAATCTAAGGCTGTGAATGTTGACATGCCTGTAATTGGAACAAAACATTTTGAAGCTAAACCTTTAGGGTTCCCATTGGACAGGCCCATGTTCCATTACGATAAGACTGTACCCAACATGTATTGGAAGGATGTCACTATTTTCCACAAGGATGCTGAAGAATCCAATGTAACTGTTTAGAGTATAAAATATAATGTGATATCTTTTTCACCTTGTACAGATTTTGATGCGGTTGTGTGTTATTATTTATAATCGTTAAGCTGTTATTGTCAGAGATATTTGAAAATAAATAGGAATGTGGTGTATAGAATTTGAGCATTAATTGATTATACTCATCCTGTACTCTTTCAACAATCTCATTCCATATTTTAGAGGCCATTTAAAAACTACAGAACTACGTAAAATACTATACAAAAATAATTTCAAAAACTAAATAGCCTATTATTTTTTTATTTTTCAAAAATTATAAGAACCACGTAAACGTTAAAATTAAACAATCACCCTGATATAAAGGTTATGTGAATAAGAAGATAATTTTGATTACATATTATCTCGGTGTTGGATGAACACCGCAATATTCATAATACTTTGCAAATTTTTCTCGTTTAAAGAGTTAATATTATCGAAATAGAGAAATACGAGAGAAAGTAAAGCAGAAAGGGGATTTGGAGGTCACGTCCTTTTCCTTCCCTTTTTTTATTGAGGGTTATTAAATTTTTTGAATACAATTATTTGCATGTGTGTTTATCCAAATATGGTCGTGTTTGGTATAATTCTCGGGGTCCAGTTTAAAATTTTTAATTTTTTTATTAATTAAATGTTTACAACTGCATCAACTACGAGCATCATTAGCGACTGTACAATAGGGTTTATTATAAACTGCTGGGTATCTGTGGGGTAGTATACCAAGGGGCAGAAGCGAAGCTTCCTGCAAACGCATCCAGCTTCTCTTCATTTTGAAAGTATATATTTTAAAATATTAACTTTTACTTACCTAAAGTTTCTTTAATCTTCAATCCGAAACGCTACAATTAAGACAAAAAATAATAATTTGGTTGATTTCCAGTTTCAAAATTCACAATATCTTAAAGTCTTCTGTTTTTTTCTAAAATTCTAAGCACTTTAAAATAAAAATGATTAAATTATTATCCTTTCGGCTTTTTAATGGTTCAATTTTAACATTTTTAATTTAAAAATTTTAAGTTTTAAATGCTTAGTAACGACATTTTTTAAGTTAGGCAGCTTTGAACTGAAGGTTTTTAATTTAAACGCTTTCATTTTGTTTTATGATAATTGTCTACTATTGTTAAGGCATCAAATTCCAATTTATTTCAATTTTAAAACTACCGGCTTCAAATTATTGACAATTTTCAATGTTTTATTTTGCAATAGTTTTCACATTTTTTGCCCTGAAAACTAAACTTATTTAAGTTAGTTTTCAAATTTTTACTTGTGCAGTATCAAACTTATAAATTTGAAATTGATGAATCATAAATGTAATTTTTCATTTTTAATTATTCTGATTCAGAACAGTTCTACTTTGAATGCTTAAGATCATGATTTAATTTAAAATACATAAATCAAAAAATGGATGATACGAGAATGGCAACTGAATAAAGACCAATTACATTTAGCCTCTCAAAGTCTCAATGGTATTTGTTTATTTCTTATTTAGGTGCCAACGTCAAAATAATGGTCTTTATCAAGTTGTCATTCTAATGTCTTCAATTTTTCAGCTTAGCAAGATTTAATTATTTAATATTATGATAGGGAACATGAAGAATATTATCTTAAATCTTAGTGGCTACCTTTCATTAACTAATAGTCATTGAAATTGATCAGTGTGAATAAAATATAGGTTTGCTTCAGGTCAGAAGACAAACAAAATTATCTGTTGCGGAGAAAAGAATTATAATTTGACCATATTGGGGTATTATTAGTCTTGCGCAATGACACCAATAAACATTATCTGCAGTAGCACTCTCCATTATGCTGCTACGAAAATACGGTAGGTCGAAGGTTATAGATATTGTATTAAAAATTTTGTATATAAGGCACTGCCGGGAGTCAGTGAATGCGCTTCGTAATCAACAAAGTAGTCGCATTATTGGCTACTACTCTTCGAGGATCACGATGAAAGGATTACTTGTGGCTAGTCTGGCTACATGTCTTTTCCTTCAAACAACAGCTTACACAGAACCAACCTTTACGGCTGACAAAACATTTCTTCAAAAGCAAAAAAATATTTACGAACTTTTCTGGCACGTGAACCAACCCACTGTGTATCACCCAGAACTTTACCAAATTGCCAAGTCATGGAGTATAATGGACCATATCGACGACTATACGAACATGGTATGTCAATAAATTATATCTAGAGAAATTGTTTAAAAAATTTACTACTTAGCTTAAGCTAATCATATGTCAGAGACCTCTACTTTCATTAGCAACGAGGCTTCTTCTTTGGTTCAAAACATTTCTTTTAACTATGAATGACGTGTATATTTCAACAACCTTTGTTGTAGGAAGTTGTAAACGGTTTCTTGAAACTCTGGACAAATGGTATGTTACCCCGTGGAGAGTTATTTCACCCTTGGTATCCAGATATCCATGATGAGATGGTATCCCTTTTCGACTTGTTCTATTTCGCAAAGGACTTTGAAACTTTCTACAATACAGCAGTCTGGGCGAGATTCAACATGAACGAGGAAATGTACAAATACGTTTTAGTAATCGCGACAATCCACCGTCCTGACACTAAACACATTCGTCTACCAAATCTTTACGAAATATGTCCTCACTACTTCTTCAACGAAGACGTTCTTTTCCGCGCCCATCGCATCAAAATGGGAGATTATGGTAAAAGAGATTCAATAAAATCTTACTGACTGCTTCGTTTGAATTAATAAAACACTTGAATTAAATTTTTGCAACACTTAAATTTGTTTCACTGTTAACAGGAGTAGCTAAAAAAACAGACACCGGTATGGAATCCTATCTATTGTTTGCAAACTATACAGGATGGTACCTAACTCACAATCACGATTCAGAATGGAAACTCAATTACTTCACGGAAGACATTGGCATGAACTCTCTTTACTTTTATATGCAAGCAATATTCCCAGCTTGGCTCTCCAGCGAAAAGTACAACTTGTTAAAAGACGTTCGTGGAGAGATTTACTACTACGCC
>JAUELO010000133.1:1724477-1734677 GCA_032357855.1 Amphibolips quercusostensackenii
AGGTGAGTAGAGCCAATCATATCCCTAGAAAACGACAGGTCGACTTTCTCGTTGGGTCCTCTCTTTCCAATCCCTACTCCACTTCTGATGGCCGTAGCTAGCGGTCCAGTACTATATGTCGATGGTTGAAACGATTTATTATGTTATTGGATACTTTTCGGTTATTCAACTATTCACTAATAGATGTTGAATTATTGCAGTAACGAATAAACTATCGTTGGGCTAAAAGTAGCGAATATGTACCAGCTTATTCTAACTTTTTCTCTTAAATAAATAAATAAATAAATAATAACTATCTTCTGAAATTCTTGTGAAATCATTGAACCCTTTGTAAAGTCTTTTGAAATCTTTGTGATATCTTTGCGACATCATTGAAATCTTTTTGAAACATTTACGAATCTTTCAAAACTTTTCACATCTTTACAAATCTTTGAAATCTTTGGAATTGGTTTGAAAGATTCTTGGAATCTTTGTGATATCTTTAAAATCTTCGCAAAATCTTTGATATATTCTGCAATCTTTGTAAACAATTTGGGTATCATTGAAATCTTTGAATTTTTAAAAAATCTTTGTGATATCAAAGATTTTGAAATTTTTGTGAAAACTTTGTAAAATCATTCATGGAGAGAAATCGCGAGATCTGAGTTCACGAAAGCGCGTGATTTTAGAGCTACAATTTTTACGTGAAAGGACACAGAATTCAAGATACGAATTCTCGAGCTCAGTGATTTTTTTTTCATGGACGCGGCAGTGAAAATAAACATCGGAAATCTTTCTCAAATCTTTTGGAATCATTGAAATCTTTGTGAAATCATTGGAATCTTTGAAATATTTGTGAAATTTTTTAAATCCTTGTGAAATCTTTTTGAAATGATTGAAATTTTTGTTTCATATTTGGAATCTTTGCAAAATCTGGTGTACACTCAAATTTGAGTGGTCAACCCCTAGTAAATATATAGTAACGAATTTCTTGAAGAATTTACGCACCTTCGCCAACGATTTCGGATACATCATCGTCACTTGGTTCTTCATTATTCTCATCACTTTCATCTTCTGAACCTTGAACCACGGAACCGGAAGTATTGAGAAGAATCTTTCCTGGTGATCTTGGAATATTTTGTTTCAAAGGGCTCGCTGATTTAGAACTTCCTGGTCCACCAGCATCTGGGTTTAATTTTTCCAGATTCCTTTTAATTGCCTCCGTTTGACGCTTCAATAACGTCATGACCCATTCTTCAATACTTGAGTCAGGAGATAGATTTTCACAGTTCGGAACTTCTCCCTCGTGATTTTTACTGCAGTGTCTCGCCAATGAATTCTTGTTTACCGAGACGAATCCACACGTCTTACAGTGAAACCTGTAATAAAGATAAAAGAACTTTTCTAGAACCTCTAATCAGATTCTAATCAAATGGCATAAAATCAAAGGTTTCTTACCTAACGTACTTCAGCTCTCTGTACAGATGAGCCCTCATATCATGTTTGTATTTCGTCTTGAACTGATTACAAATCGTACATTCGTACGATGATCCCTCCGGATTTCCATAAAAACCATATTGTCCTCTCTCAGACTCATTATCACCAGTTTCAACCGCTTTCATGCACCTAATTTTACCTGGCTTAGTCGAAATATCCGTATCGCTCTTCCTCTTCCCAAACTTTTCAGGAGTAGTTGGAGTCGGAGAACTGTCTTTTGAAGTAGGTTCCTCCTCAATAAGAATTCCCCGAATATGTTTAACCCTCGGCATATCTCTGCGCCAAAGTGGAGTCGTATCAAAAGGTTCCTCCGGAGTTCCCTGCTCCACCGGATCCGTCAATTTCTTCATACCTTTGATTCTCTGATAGACCATCTGATGATCCACCTCAGGGTCGTTTGGATGTTTCGCATTAATATGCTGATCAAGCTGAATTTTTCCGTTCGTTCTAAACGAACAAGCTGTGCATTTATACTGGCTTTTCTCGTCATGTTCATTTCCCACATGTGTTTGCATTTCCGCTTTATAAACGCACTTGTAATCGCAGGCGTTGCACTTCCAGTGATTTCCATCTGGATCCGGAGTTTCGTCTTCATTTTCTTCTAAAGGAGAAGACTGACAGCTTTCATTAGATTCAAACTCTCTTATCACTTTAACAAAGGGTCTTTTCTCCGGATGTTTGTCACCAAGATGTCGCTCCACAACGTACCTTTGATAATGAAAATAATTACAGTGCGAGCATTTATAAAGCTTCGAGTCGTGCATCTTCAAATGTACTCCCATCTTCTCGATCACAATATTCTGCGCATCTTGTCCTTGAGCTTTACAATGAGTACACTTGAAGAATGGCTCTTCAGAGTGCAAAGCCTTCAGGTGATATCGTAACATTCCTTCGTTAACAGTCAGGTATGAACATTCAGAAATGCCGCAAACATATCTTTTATTCTCAGGAACATACTTTGGCAGCGATTCATCTTCAGGTTGAACATTAGATTCCTTTGTTTTGGCTCCCATTCTTCCATTCTGGTGCGAACTGCTCGCCAGGTTTACCATCTTATCAAACATCTTTTCCCTCTTGTCCAAGCACGGAACGGGATTAACAGGTCCGGATTCAGGAACAGATTCGTCTTTAGCATGAAACTGTAAATGTCTGATAATATTAGTTCGAACCTTGCTTGTAAAACGACAAACTGCACACTGCACCTCTCGATTGTAAATCGCTTGTCGAGGCAGAAGGTCGATTTCATTAGGCGAGAAGGTCAAAGTATCTGACTCCACAGATTTCGGACTTTCCTTCTCTACAAACTTGGGAGCCGGAATCTTCTTCTTTCCTTTACCCACGGGGTGCATAACAAATAGACCATCAGCAGAGGGATTTTTAGGATCAGCAGGAAGAAGCTTGTAACTTTTAACCTTATGCTTCATGTTTAGATGGGTCAATGCTTGATTCTGTACCGCGTATCTCTCCCCACAAACAGCACAGCAGAATCGCTTAAGACCGTGAATCTCCAGGTGCTCCATAAAGAATCCGATCTTTTGGAAGGCCTTTCGACAATGGCTGCATTGGAAGTTAACGGAATTGTTGAAACTTGCGGGAACATTAACAACACAGCATTCTTTGATGTGGTTCCTCAGTGTGTCAGAATTCGGAGCAGAGTAGTTACAGTTCAGCGTTCCACATTTGTACAAATCCATTCCAGTGGAGCCAGTATGTTTGATATCATCTAGAGTTAAAAAACTATTAGTCTTAGATGGACTTAGAGTATCTAAACTAGAAGCATCATTCGAGATGTCTGAGTTATCTGCAATTAAAAGCAAATGTAGGTCCTTGGGTTTTATATCAGGAGTTGTTGGAGGTTCTCCAATCACAGTTGTATCTTTACTTCCAGGCCTTCCACAGTCTTCTATTATTTCTATATCACTATCATCGTCGTCCAATGTCGTAGCATTTTTTGGTGTAGAATTACGAGTCTTCAGAAATTCTGGGTTATCGAGCAAATTCATGTTTATGAATTCATCCTCAGTGCTGACATCCTGCAAGATTCCGAGAGGATCCACTGCACTTCCAACAGTCTTCTGTGGGTCTTGCTGTTTGTATTTCAAAAGTTTATCAGGTTCCTTCAGGTGATTGATCGAGTCGCGATTCTTTTCTGCCCGGGAAATACTTTCAGTCATTTTTCGGAATGGTGAATCAGACTTTAATGCATTATCGTTGCTTACTAGGCTCTCGGTAGCGATTATTTGAATAGTCGGGGGGCTGTTAGATCGAGTGGGTGCTACTGATATTACATAATTGCTTGACTCCGCTTTTTCACTCAAAGGTTTTACACGCGATAAAGTATTTGCCTCTCTAATCGCATCTAGTTCCAAATTGGCTGGCATTTTATCGGAGATCCCGATCACTTTTGAAACTACTGTGTATTGTTCTTCTGCATTTCGCAAAAGTAACTGGTCGATGGCACTTCTCGTCTTCGTAGGCTATAAAAAAATAGTGTTTAGTAGAGAAATAATTTTGTTCAATACATAAAGGTGCCAAAATCGTGAAAGTTTTGTCTTCCTCATTTTCAGATTTACACAGAGAAAAACGGATGTTTACCCGTAACATATAGATGTTTCGGCTAAACATAATAATAATATTTAATTATTAAAATATAGAAAAGCCATCTAGGATGTTGGAGATTATATCTGTATATTATTGAAAACAGTTCACATGACCATGAAACAGAATATTCGGCACTTCGAAGGGGTCTCTCAAGAAAAATAGCACTTTCCTTAACTATTTGAATTTTCACAAACAATTTAACCTTTATTATTAATAATTGTAGGCAAAACATCAACAATGTTCATTTTCACATTAGTTCAAATATGATCTGGATTTTTCAGTTTAACATCTTAAATAGAAAAACCAAATACATAATTTCATTAACTCTTTATATCTCAGCAAGATACGCGCGCATATTTGTATGTTAGGCGGTATTATCCGATCCTTCAATATCTAGGTTTTTAATATCCATTTTTTTCCACGTAATTTTTTTTTTTTTTTTTTGCATACCTGTGGAGGCAGAGTTCTTTCAAGCAAAATAGGCTTCTGGTTGCAATGATTAGAGCTGAGATGATTATGCATTTCGGTCATGTTTTCGGTGCCATGGTTGCAGTATAAGCACTGATACTTTAGGATTCCGTGGTTCTTGTAATGCTGAATGCAGAAAAAATTGACGTAAAAACATGCCCAAAATCGAAATTAGTAACTGTGAAGCAATGAGGAGAGTGTCATACCTCAATAAGTTGGTCCGGTGTGTAACTAGCCACTTTACATAAATGGCACTTATACACTGAGAGCGTGGCATGTTTCAACCTTAAATGGACGAAAAATGCTTCCGGTACAAAAAAGTACTTGTTGCAATCTGAAATCAGGATTAAAATATAGCATGAGCCAAAGAACTTAAGGGAATATTAGACATATTGATGAAATTAACAGAAAATAGAACTCACCATTTTGACAAACGAAGGGCTTTACACGCTCATTGCGATTGATTTCTACATGAGGTCGAGGATGGTTTGTGGCACTAGCTTGCAGAACTACTACAGGCTTTTTAGGATGCACGTTTGCCTTTGGAGACAAAAATAGGTTTATGAGTTTCGGAATTCATTTTAAGAATGCTATTAAAGTCTAGTTAACATATATAGATGAGGGGTGGATCACTCTCGAAATGTGATGTATAAGCCTTTGTGAAATCTTTTTATGCAATATTTGTGAAATTATTTATATCTTTGAAGTCTTTCTGAAATCTTTAAAAATCTTTAAATACTGTGTAGGCTCAAAAATCGAGTGGTCAACCCTTAATATATTGTAAATTTTCTTGAGTTCATATTGAACATATTTCCTCAAGGGAATGAGCAATTTCAAACGTGGATTGTATATAGTCGGGGCGACCTGCGCAGCTAATAATCCCGTGCCACTAGTGGCACGTACTGGTACTAAAAATATGCTAGAGGCGCTTCGATCGAGCCGCCACAGCTACGTTCAATACCTTCGATTTAAAATTCTACTAAATTCCTCAAATACAAGATAAAGAAATTCCTATATTTGCAAAGTTCTCTCTCAATCATCAAAAATAGAAAACGTACACTGTTAAAACCTAATAGTCTAAAAATAATTTTAGTTCCCACCTGGTGGATTTCAACGTATGCCTGAGTAACGGCTCTATAAAAGCAATAACTGCACTGGAACTCGCAGTACGCATGTTTCTCCTCATAGTGCTTTTCCATTTGGAACCAATCGCCGGCAGTCATGTAGCAATATGCGCACTTTTTAAAGTCAAATGGCACTAAACCAGTGCTATTTACATTGTAATTAGTAGAATGCTTATCAAAATGTCTCCGAAAATTGTCAACATAGTCTGTCGTGTAGGGACATTCCCTTCCCATACACTTATACAGCTGTCTTAGCCTTTCAGGTTTCATCATCTCGTTGTAAGCTGCCATATTCTTCATTTTAATAGCGTACTGAGGCCCCTGCTCCTTTTGCTTCAAAAGCGTGTTAGGGCCGACAAGTGTCACGAGCTTCCGGGTTGGCGAAGTTGCGGAAGTAACGGCAGTACTTGGTTTACTAAGAGTCACGGTACCAGGTTTGATGGCAGTGATGGTACCAGCTTTAATGGAAGGGAAGGGGTTGGGCTTGATAGGTGTATAAGCGCAACTTTGGAGAGCGTTGTTTATCGAGAAATTAGGTGCTATTGTTACGGGAGTCAAGGTGCCAGTTTTCGTAATGGAACCAACGGTGGTAGCTTTGGAAATAGGGATAGGAGTGAGGGTAGCAGGTTTTGTAGGGCTTGCATTAGGAAGAGAGGAAGCTGGTATCGACACCTTTTTAGAATCCATGTAATTTTTGAAAGTCGCCGGACTCATTATGGGCAAATAATTGCTTTGTGAAACCGAGGACGTAGGCGTTATGTTGATCGGAATCAACTTAACTGTCTCGTGCGAATTAGGGTTGACTGCTCTGATAGTTTGATTTGATAGTGTATGAGAAGGCGGATTTTTTACTCTCTTTAAAATTAAGGGACCATTCTTTTTCAAGACAGAGAGCCCTGAGAATTTTATATTAGAAGTTTCTACTGCCTTTCGAATGTCGCTCATCTGAAACAGTAGGAGTGATATGGATTGAAATTAATTAATCTGAGACTAAAGCAGTTTTCAATTTTTCACGTGGAAGTGATTGAGCGAGTGCAATTAATCGATAAGAAAACCCAAGCTAATGGAACATAGGAAATTGACACAAGGAAGACGGTTAGGAAGAGGGTTATTTGCGAAAAAATGGATGAATACCAATTTGTTGGAGAGGAAAACACTAAGTATAATGCCAGTCATAACACTTTTACTTGCCTTAAAAACTCATTCTGAAATATTAAGTTTGTAGAAGCATGAACGTTATACGGTACCCAGTGATTTTTTTTATATGGAAAAATGGTTGGATTACTTACCGCAGGAGTTTCGTTTTCATTGGGTGCAGCTAAGCTCATGATATTTGAAATCTTCAAGAAAGAATCACTATCTGTAGTCGCAATATTCGGAGTTGTCGGAGGTTCTGATGTTTCGGTGTCTGTATTATCATTACTTGGCCCTGTTTTAAGAAACGAAACATTAGCTTTTTAAAATAGATTTTTCTTGAAATCTAATTTCTGAAGATCATGACAGAAATGTACCTTTAAATGCATTTTTCATGATTCCAATTTTAAAGAATTTAATTTCTCAACGTATCTCAATGGAAATCATTTTGAAATTTTAATCCTAGAGCACTTGCAATTCAACAATTTTCACTTTCAATTTTCAATTTGAAAATTTTCAAATCTTTTAATTCAAAAGGACAAATTAAAAATAGAAGCTTTACAAATTGTACACTCTTAAAATTGAAACATTGGAGTACAATTTTTTTTACTGATACTTGGGTGATTGCCAAAAAGCTAACCGTTTAATAAAGGGTAACCCATAAGAGTATGAAAACATAAGACTAAGAAATCAAGGAATGTATTTGTGATGGAAATTAATTTTACACTTTGACAAAGGTGGCGTGACGTGGCGTGACATGATACGCGACGAGGGACCCGACCGAAGCTTTCCTTGCATTTTATTATTGATAGAAGAAAATAATTTTTTACCAAACTTCGAACAGCTATCTCTAGATTTGGACGAAATTAGACAATATCTGAAATTACATTGATGATTGAATAAAAATTATTTTGTTTAATTGGCAGTAATTAAATGAAACGAAAGTTTCTGTCGGGTTTCTGCATCCAACTGTGAGAAAACAAAAAAATGTCAGAAATCAAAAAAAAATATATGCATAACAGATAAACATATAGTTGAAAATATATGGAAAAAATTACTATTTTTCAGATTTATTTGATTTTGATTTCAGCGTTTTAAAATACCCTCTAATTTTATAGTATGATAAATTAATATGGAGCGCTATCGATTACTTTATAACAAATATATTTCGCAATAGTGATCATTATTTACTTTTATTTGGAATCAACGTTGATAAATCGATTTTTTACACTTAAATCTTTGTCAGTATAAAATAAACAATTTTAGCCCGAATTATGAATAGTTTAAATAATTATTTTATAATTTAATCCTAAAAAAGCAATGCAGCCTGACCAGGCAAAAAAATTAACTTTTGAACTGATTTTTAAACACTAACTCTAAAATATTAAACTCTACTCTGGATTTTCATATTTTTTTTATTCAATATAAGTGATGACTTTACTAAATTGTGCTTCGGTAGAAGAACTTTACTGATATAATTAAGGAAAAAATGTATTATTCAAAGGAAAAGAGTAAAATGACTGGGACTTAAAATGGTCAACTTTTTGGCAATCATACACATATAGCTTGAAAATGGAAAACTTTAAAAGTATTTAAATCTACAAAATTAAATAATTTTACATTTTGGGCACTTGAAATTAAAAACATTCAAGATTAATGATGAATATATTCAAAACTGAACTACTTCAACGATTCCAAAAAAGCATTAGAAAACTGTACATACACGTTTAAATATGTAACTTTTTGGATTGACACCTTAAAAATAGTGGTGCCTAAAAATACATTCAAACATAGTTTTAAAATAAACATACCAGCAACAGGAGAAGAAGGCTCCGGCGTTTCTGGAGGGGGTTCAGGGACAGAAAGCATATCTCCACTAAAACGTCTTGGTCTCAAAAACAATTTTGGTGGACTTGAACCCTCAATCCTCGGTTCTGAGCTCTGGACTTCCTGAACCAGCTGTAGATTCTGCGGTCCGGAAAATGATTTCCTCTTGAAAGATGTAATTGGAAGCACATCAGGTGCCTTCGGAATCTCCTTTCTCGAAGAACTTCTACCCGAATTTTCCGCATTATCAGCAACCATCTCAGCATCCGTAGACTCCAATGGTTTCGAACTCTGAATCTGAGCAGCCAGCCTCTGAATAGTTGTCACCATCGAATCATTAGACTGATTCCTGATGTCAGTAGTTTCCTTTAGCAAGTCGTTAACATCAGTTGCATCTTCATTTTCAGAGCTGGACTCATATTCATATCGCAAACTAGGATGCTCACTATCACTCGCTTCATCTTCCTGAGGTTCATTCTCAACATCTAAAGGATCCTTCAACTTCGATGACTTATCTTTCTCATTCATCTCTTGTACTTCTCGAGAATCAGAAATATCAGCATTAGATAGCGATTCTGCACATAATAAATTATCTGATTCCTCATTCAAGGACTCAACGACCCTCAAATTAGATTCAGGTAAATCTATATCGCCTCTAAAATCGCTTTCAGCAGTTTGAGGTTCTTCAGACGTGTCCATTCTGTCCTTGAGTTTGTCGATAATCGAGAGTCCTTTCTTCGCCTCATTCTTTTTGACGTTAATGCCCATGTTCTCCACTATTTCCTGCATCTTCTTCTTCCTCTCGAGTTCGATTTCTTCGTTCTCCTTTTCGAACTCAGGAGGGCAAACGAAAGCGCTTAAGTTACTCTTCCTAGCTTCCTTCTCTGCCTCTTCTTTCTCTAACTCAGCATCCAAATGATCCGGCAAAGTAACCTGCGGTTCCTCTGCTTCAACCCTGTTTCTTGTACTTGATCTCGTGCTTCTCTTCTCTACGGTTGTGCTTTCAACTTCCTCATCCAGAAGAGAAATTTCCACAGGTTTCTCTATAGTCTCTGGAACTTCTACAACGTTCTCACCCGGTGCATCCAGAGACATATTTATCTTCACAACCTTAGAACTGGGTTCATGCACGTGCCATGTTTTTATATGATCTTCCACACTGTTCAATCTAAGTTGTACGAAGTTACACAACGAGCACATGTATCCATAGAGACGATTTTCTTGCGGGACCTTTTGTTCTACTACCGCTTCATTAATAGTTTTTCCAAGCTTCTTACAATTCTTGTAGTAGTGCATCTTTATTGTAGATCTCGCGATTGATTGATAATTGCACTCAATGCATTTAAACCTATATTCGCCTGTGTGTGAAGTAACATGTTCGTAAGCTGATTCCATGGATTCCTCTTTTCTACCCTTGATCTTATAAGCACAGAACCTACAGCTGAAATGGTAGTCTTTCTTATTTGTCGGAAGGAGACAAGTTTTCTTGAAATCGTTGTCACTGGATTCCTGGACCGCAGATTTTGCTTCTAAAGCTTTGAGTCTCGAAACTGAAACTTCCTTCTCTGGA
>JAUELO010000133.1:2050537-2060641 GCA_032357855.1 Amphibolips quercusostensackenii
CAAAGAGTCTCTCTTGGACCACAAATATATCTTGTTTTATGGAGTTCTAGAAAAGCCGACAGTCTAAAAGATTAGAATCTCCAGCAGTACACTTTGGGACTCGTATAAAGAGAAACTTTAAGACAGGGTTGTGGAATTTTTTAAAAGCTAAGGTACTATAGATGAATTAGAGCATGGCGCGGATTTTCTGCTTAAGGCTCTGTTTACATCATATAAGAACAATTGCCCTACAAGTACAAATAAATCTAGAAAAGTAGGAAAACTACCCTTAGTGAAAAAATGCGTATGCAAAAAATTAAATTATTTATTTCATTAAAAAAAATGAATGTTGTTTCGTCATACCAAAATAGTAATTAAACAATTCACTACCAGCACCAAGCGGTGGAGTGCATCTTATTAGCTAGTCTTCCAATAAAAAATTCAAAAGATACGTAATGGTTGGGCAAACGCTTGGAAAGGCTAGGCAAATATTATTTCACGAAAGCCGAGGCATATCTTAGTGCAAAATTAGGCTTTGCCGTCAATGGTTTTAAGTATCTCTGTTTAAAAAATAAAAAAAAAAACAAGTGAGAAATCCAAATGATTTAATTCTTGAGTATTTATTACATATTGTGACTAAGGCATCCGTTTTTATTCACAATCAGCTGCATTATCGTATCAACGTTGTGCCAGAATGAATTTTTTTCGTGGATATTTTTTCCGCAAACTTAGTAATATTCAAAAAACCTTTAAACTTGTATCTTCTGAAGGCAATGGTAACCAAAGAAGAAAATTTGTTACAAATATCTGAGTATGTAATACAAATATCAAGAATTGCAATTGAGGTTGGATATATTTTGCATGATAGAGATTTCTGACAATGGGCTTCGAAAGCACATAAAGAGTTAGGTGATAATAGCATAGTATTTAAAGCTGCTCGAAAGCTGCTATATAATTGTGAAAAAGGTCATCGTATTGTTTTGAGAAAAGATCCAAGTTCATGATACGCAACACTATAGAAGATAGCGAAGTTTACGAAACAAAATCTGCCTAATTGTTTAATGAGATAAAGCCTTTGGTTGCGAGGTACGAAGCAGAAAATCTGCATAATTCTGATAGGAGTGGATTTCAGTTGAAAATCTACTCTAAAGAAACATTGGCAGTCTAAGGAACAAAAAATGTAGAATGTATTGTACAATCAGTAGCTTCAACCACAGCATTAAAACCTGGAAAACTCACGTCTGATATTGTATATGTCCTGATTTCTAATCTTTTTCAGAAAAGAGATGTTATTAGATACGCATATGCTTATTATCTTTCGGTTTTCAAAGTGCATCTCTATTTAAAACCTGATTAAAAGAGATCCTTTTTCTAAAAACCATTGAAAAAGTATATTTTTATCAGACTCGTGGAGCGAATATTAGAAAAAAGATGTGCAGGATGCAAAGCCAATGGGTAAAAATATCATACTAAGAACCATACAGAATATATCGCTCGAACCATTAAACCTTACGATGCGTATGGATTCAGGATATAAAAGAATTATGTTCAGCGTTTTTTTGATGATGTAATGCTTTACAATTGCGATGTGAATCATTATTTACGGAATAATTTTATTAAACTGCAATCCTCTGTTCACCACCAATTACCCTTTTCAAAATATAAAAATATATTTCAGTACGCTTGGTTCCGAAACGGCTATGTGGATACAAAATCAGAAGATTTTGAGAATTCTGTAGATGTCGCATTAAAAAAAATACGAAAATCAAGTGTTCATTAAGTGATAAAACACTAATAGTAAAATGCTTATTGCATGAAAGGGCATTGTGCCTGAAACACTTTTTTCATGAGTATCATTCTCATGAAAAATAAGAACCTTAAAATATAAATAACAATATGTAAAATTATTCATCGAATGTATAATATACATCAAGCCGTAAAGATTGCGAAGAAAGGTATTGCAAAATTTTGAAATTAAAAAAAATATGCAAAAAAAAATCTAATTGTATTGATCTTTTCCAAAATGTCTATAGCTACAGGAAAATATTTAGGCCTGTTGCAGATAAATGGCAATGTTTAGAATAATTAATATCGCGCTTATACACCCATTACGCGTCTCTTAAATTTTTTTTTAACGACATGCGTAAGCCGAACACCTCAGAATGATCCATTATTATCAGATAACTCATACAAAGTGTTTCTTTTATCTTGAGACATTAAAATATCTCAAAAAATACGCATCTAACAAAAAAAACATCAACAACAAAAACTTTTTATTTTGGAGGGGAAGAAGCAAACCTACAAAAATTTACCCCACATCCCACCCCCTGGGGTGGAAGGGGGGTTACTTTTAAATTTCAAATGGGAACCTATATTTTTTATTGCCGATTTAGATTTTGCATAAAAAAATACGTAAGTTTTATTTGAAATTTTTTTCGACTCACGCCAGGTGGCTCTGCATTTGGCTAAAAATGGCACTGTTGACTGTTCAAGAAATGCGCTTTCAAGCGAAAGCTAAAAAAGACAAAAGGGTCTGTTTGTTTGTGTTGATTCGTACGGATTGGTTTGTTTAGGTTCGTTGTGTTGCTTAGGTGCGCTTGGGTCGGATTTAGTAACTTATATAGTCAGTTCCTCAAGATCGTAGTCACGATTTCTCCTAAAGAAAAAAAATGTATAAAAATCAGCATTAAAAGATCAAAAAAAGAGTATTTAAACTGTGATGCGTTTACCTGAAATGGCCTTCAATCCCCATAATTGTCGATTATAGCTTGGCAGCGTCGGGGGATGCTCTCCACCAAACTTTCGGCCATAGTGCAGGGTATGGATCTCCAAATCTCACGCAGGTGTCAAGTTTTCTGTTTGATGTTGAAAACACGCTTTCCCTGGAGCTTCTGCCTAATTGTAGACTACACACTTTTTATAGGGATTATATCTGGGGATTATGAGGATTGTGGGGATTGTAAGATCCCATTTTCCTCTTTCCACTGTCTGCACAGGCGTCAGCGGTGTTTTGGGTCGTTGTCTTCCTGAAGTATCCATTCTCTATTTCCTTGCCCAAACCAAATCTCTGTAGAGTTCATTAAAGTCTTCTGATAGATTTTAAGCATTCTTTTGGCGATCAAGTTGCGAGTGAACACGTGCATAAGCCAAAACCCAGTTTGCAGACGCAAACCCACACATGAACTATAACAGAATGCTTAACGTGCGTTGGACGGATATTAAAGCGCGTACGGACTACGCACGTAGCTTGCGAACCCATGCCCAGAACGATGACTCATCTGTGAACACTAGGTTTGACCAGTCGCGTTGGATATTTTCGTTCGTCCATGCTATTTGATTTTCAATGTGCTCCGGTTTTAAGAACGGTTTTAGCACCGTGATCCTCTACTTATAGCCGGCAGATTTCACACGGCGTTGTATCGTCAACGTATAGCGGAGGCAACAGTTATTACATAATAAGCCTTTTCTTTACCTCCAAACAAATGATCCTGAATTAAAACTTACAGCGCATCTTAGACTAACATTTTCTGAGTCCCATACTACAGACAATTTCTTAGCTTCTTCCATTTTAGTGGTTTAGTTTTGCTGCTCCCTTTCGTTTGGGTTTGATTGGGTCTCATTGTATTCTCTTATTACTTTACCTCATTATTTTTGCAATAGAGGTTTTTTCAGTACAAGAGAAAACTGACATGATTCTTATTTATGGAGAAAATGGCAGAAATATCAAGGATGCTGTCACTCTTCATGCTTAAAGTTTTCCAGGAAGTGTACGGTGACACGCTTCTACTTACCGGGTTGTCAACATATTCACCACTGACGAAAGTGTACAAACGAAAAAGAGGAATCGTCGAAAAACTATTTCTGAAGTTAAAAATGAGATCGCGATATTAGCTGCAGTCGCTCATGACCACAATGTTAGTACTTGACAACTAAGCGGTGATTCCGGAATGTCTCTAAGCAGTGTTTGGATGGTATTAAAACGTAATAAATATCATCCCTTTTATATTGCACTGTATCACGAACTTTACGGCAATGATTTTCAGAACCAAGTGACATTTTGTCAATAGTCGCTTTAGCATATACAAGGGAACCCAAAGTGGTTTTTCCGAGTAATACCCTCAGACAAGTCAACTTTTTAGTACTACAGTACAGTTAATCGACAGAACATCCATCATTAGAGTGTGGAAAACCCGCACTGGTTGCGTGAATTTAAGCGTTAGCATCCTTGGTCCGTGAACTTTTGTTGTGGAGTGATTGGAAACCAACACATCGGTCCGTATTTTATTGATGGTTATTTAAACAGTGATAAATACAGTAACGTTTTAGAAAGTGAACTTTCAACATTGCTTAAAGAGCTAAGTTTCAAAGTGCGCCAGAACATGTGGTTTTAACATGACGGTTGTATAGCACATTATTCGACAATCACGCGTGAAGTACTGAATCGCGAATTCATCGGTCACTGGATCGGTAAAGGATGTCCGATAAATTGGCCTGATAGATCTCCTGACTTTACGTCGCCGGATTTCTTTTCTTGAGGTTATTTAAAGAATCTAATTTATCAAGAAGTGCGAGCAACTCTAAAGAACATGAAGCAGTGAATCTGGACTGCTTGTAACCAAATAACACCAGACACGCTCCGCAGTTATATGCAAGCTTTCGAAACGCGGATCAGCAAGTAAATTTAGATGGAGGGACACAATTTTAAGCACTTTATGTTTATCAAAAACGAGCACTTGTATTGTGAGAGGCAAGGGCTTTTACTTGAAACAAACACCCCGATAGTGAAAGGCAAGAAGACTTAGCGAAAACGAGCACCCCGATAGTAAGAGGCAAGAGGACTAAGCGACAAAGCACCCCAAAGGGAACAGACAACTGCTACGTTCACGTCATTGTTCCTGGGTAGCGCTGACAGTAGTTTGTTCATTGACTGCTTACATACTTGGAGTCAAAATGAGAAGCTTGCATTTTGAAAATAAAATTGTGCTTTTTAATTCAACAACACGTCTTTTTAATTTTTTTTCTTGGAAGCGCATTTCTTCAACAGACAACAATGTCATTTTTCGCCAATGCAGCGCCATCTAGCGTGAATCGAAAGAAAACCCCTGTATAATATTATACCAATTTTAACTACATGAAAGTGTTTACTGAAAAATATTGGACCAAGAGTGATTTCATAGTTATTCTTTACACATCATCGAAGTCTCTGAGCTTCTCAAGGTTAAACTCTCGCACAAGTTTAAGTGAACATGTGCGAGAGATTAAGTTCTATAAAATGAATCACGTGATACTAATTAAAGTGTTCAAAGTCGCCAAGCCTGAACATTAATTATATACGCGATTGATGCTCAAAAAGGGTAAAAGACAAATATCTCAGAACAGTATATAAACACGAAACATCAGCTTCATCAGTTACAATACTCTAAAAATTTCGCGTTGATCAATTTTTTTTACATTCTAAAAAAAAGGAGGACTCATTTGATCCTGATTTTAACCCTGGACGTTTTTCTTAATTGTGTTGGTATGTACAGTAAAAATTAATATCATTTTTGATATTTTAGTATAGTGAGTATGTTGCAGCATCTACTATACGTCAATAAATGCTAAATACTATGCAAACTCTAGGATAATAAAAAATTATTATTATTGATATCATTTATTTGCTACTTAAGTATGATCATAGAGAAGATTTTTTGGACTTACCTCAATGAGTATTATTTTGGCCTTTCAATTAAAATATTATACCTCAGAAGATTTAATTCTGATCAATGTCTGTCGAAATACAAGTTTTCAAGATAAAATATGAAATCTTTCTCCTTGAAACTCGAAGCTTTAGGAAATTTCTACATTTTTGGGAAAAACATCTTTCTGGGAAAAAACCCAAAAAATACGAGATTTCAAGGGTACTTAAATCAGTTTTTAACATTAGCATCTTGTAAATTTTGAGTCACTTTTTTCCAAAATAACTATTTAGAATTTTGATTGTGATGCTAAAGTATACAAAATAGATTAAGAGTGTAAATATATTTTAAATTTACAAGTTTCACAATACCCTTTTGAAAATGTTTCAATACAATTGAAAATGTTACACATTCGCGTTCTCTTACTCAATTTTTCATAATTATGGATTTCTAATTAATGAAAGTAAAAATATTCAGATATCTCTTTGAATTCCTTGTCAAAATTTTATTTCACAAATTATATGTAATAATATTAGTATTACTTACATCCAAAACGGAAATTGGCATGTTTCTGCTTAGCGACGATTCGCTATCGCGAAGCATTGATAGGCTGTAATCGACTTGTACGAAATAAAATTGAATAATCATATTACGATTTTACTACTTTTAAAACATTTTTAACATTTGAAATACTTCAATCTTTTTTGTCTTTTCACAGAGATATCAACAGGTATGCCGCCCAAAGAAAGGGACTTGCTCGCAAATTTTGGGATGAGCAGTGAACCTGTGAATTAGCAATCCTCGTACAAATAAAAATTGAAAACCAAGATTTTAATTAATAATCAGTTTCAAACTATTATTAATCTCTCGAACTAGAAAATAACGTTCATGCATGAAACCTTGTTCTCAATGTTTAAAAGAAAAGTAAAGAAGTTCTGGTCATTTCTAATAGTTAAAAAATCAGTTTCAAATAAGTCCGGATTTAATTTGGATTTATTTCGAGAAAATCCAAAATTCCTGTGTTATAAAAAATAGAATACGAAAAGTGGAAAGAGAATTTAGCCGACATCTGTCTTAGTTTGAATCGGGTACTGAAGATCCTTGCTTAAAGAAAAATTATGCAAGCCTAACTGTGCACGTAAAATTTAAAGGGGCACATACAGTATACTCCTGACCGTGCACATTTAACTTATGAAGGTCAGATGTCCAACTGGATACGTCTAGATGCTTATTTGGTACACTTCCAGCTGTGCATATTTAACTTAAGATGATCAGATGTCTGATTAGGCGCGTCAACGTGCATATTATTGAAATTTTAAGAGAAAGTTGCATCTTACTGCGTTGATTTTATTCTTAATTATTAATATTTATTGCAAAAAGCGACCGTTGAAAAATAATAAAGTTGAAAAAGTTGATAAATGTAAGAGAAACAGATACATAAAGCACTTTGCGGGTGACTCAATTTTAAAAAAGCATCTAATACGTCATCAGTATACAAATCAAAAAGAACCTAAACTATTTTTTATCTTTTTTGCATTCTAACTTGCATCACAATATTACCACTAGAGGTTCGTGATATGCCAACATACGATTGTCTACTTTAACAAAATTGTAATACTCTGTTTCGTTTTGCAGACTTAAGTTCACCGTTTCAGTGCTTACCTAATGTTGCCCCTATCCCTAGTGTTGCTCGTTCCGGCACTTTTTATTTTTCCATTGAACATTATCGAGAAAGGGCTCTTTTTACTGGCAGACTTTATTCTTCAATCAGGCCTTCTACTACCGAGCCTCCTCTTCGTGACAGGTCCAGGTCTTCTCCTGCCATACGTCTTCCACCTTTTGTAGTTGGATATAGACCTGAAGAACTTAAATTTATTCGGCTGATTTCCAACACGAATCCTCGACAGCAATTCATAATTTAAAGATACACTTTTCCTGGCGATAAACCAATTTAGCTGCGCTCATTAGGACTATATAAATATGGCCCCATGCCAACTGAAGAACAAAACGTTTTAACAACATCTAGTGGCGACGTAGTCGCAATATTTAAATATAATTTTCGCCTTCGTGGAATATTTAATTACAGTGGAAAACGGGTGGGCATAAGCATGAGAAGCAGCGCTGTTTTGAACTAGCCGGAGAATTAGTGAGGGAAACACCTAAAGACGCCCGTCAGTCAACCAAAAATAATTCTAACTTACGGCGCCTGTAAATCAAAATATTGCACATCTTTAATTATTTTTGAAAAACTGTGAACCTAAAATATACTGCTGTATAGGTTTTAAAGTCGAATCAAAATTTCATAATTAGCTATGAATTACAATAAAAAACGTCGTTGTGATATAGTTCTTAAGGATTCAATATGTTTTAAATTCTGCAGTCTCTTTTTTTAACAAATAAAAAAGTTGTTTTTCATTTCGGTACAGTATATTTTAAGAGTAAAATTATAATGTAATTATAAAAATTTTTATGATCTTCAAATAGAGGAGACTACCCTACAGTAAATACGAAGGGGTAGTTAGTTTCGTATTAAACCTTACACTCAATGCGTAATAACCACGTGATATTCATAACAGTACGTAATAGTCTGTGATACTTTCGTAATAGTGCATATTAGCGGCTTAACAGCATGTATAGGATTTCATTTACGCTGTATTTTTGTTGCATTTGCTGTAAATTAACCAATTTAATACAATTTTTTAAATTTCACGCAACTTTTTGAATTTTTAAATTTGGACCCTAAATTCGTGTTTTGTGATTCAAAAACACACTTTCTAATGTCATTTATGAGAATACACTAATTTGATAACTGATGGTAAACAACCTACTTGATATCATTCTAGAAGAGTAAACTTTTTAAATGTTTGAATTTTGGCTCCAAATTCGTACTTTGTGCCGAGAAAAATACACTCATACTAGGTTTGATGCAAATCTATCAATTAAATGAATTTTCAATATTTAGATTAACTTTTTGAATTTTGACCTGAAACTCGTAGTGTTAGACACGATCAACCACCGCGAAAATTATTTTCTTTGTTTGACAATTCATTTTTTTCTTTAAAGTTTAATTATTCCAATACGCTTAAAATTAATTTTATTAGTTTAAGTTTAAACTATTTTGTTGCAAATTGCTTGTATTTTTGTTTTATGAATAGTAATTTTTTCAACTACAAATTTGACTATTTCATGGTTTGATAAAAATTTATCTTTTTTCTATTTTATTGCGAATTTTTTTTAATTCATAATTTCGGGTTTTTGAACGGATTTCATTTCAGGTAGACTTCTTAAAAGGATGATGATTAGTTCTTCATAAAGGGAACATGGTTTCTTATTCTATTTTTTAATAATAATTCTTCTACTAATGATACGCCATTATTCATTCCTACCAATATAATTCAATAAAACCGCAAAGGCAAGGAACAATATCGACAATATTAGAATCATTTTTCTGAAAGGTTCGATTTTCGCGTCTTCTTTTCCAACGTTCTACGGATGCCACAGCCGCAGAATACACAAGACTTTGCACCCCAACAATAGCAAAGCACGATCAAAATTCCTTTTAAGATACTGCAGTTTTTCTGTGATTTCGCTGTTTACATCAACGAAAACGTTAATGTCCGGATGTGCTTCTAGTGGTTCCGGTACTTCATATTCATTATCCGTATTACCTATGCCTTCAGCTTCAATCAGGTCTTTGCTATGCACACCTTTCAGAAGGGACTTATCAAAAGTAGGCTGCTGTTCCACTTTCATTTTGATGGCCGCTATTGCAACACTGAAATCAATCTGTTTGCAGATACTGAGCAGCTTCCTTTAACTGATGTATATTATAGACGTTTTTCCACGTCAAATCAACCTGTAGTTTAATCTTCATTGCTGGGTCTTCTAAGGAAAGTGGATTGCTCTTGGTGTATGTTTCCTTATCATTTCGCAGCTCACCATCACCATCGTCCTGTATGATGTCCCAGCAGAGGCTCCAGGGACGCCTCGATGATCCTCGGGAAGCGACAAGCGTTTGAAAATATTTAATATACTCTCCATGATAATTAATGAGTTTTCTTGTTCCTCTTAGTCACTTTCCTCTTCGTTACTTATCTGTCTAGCATGGGAAATCCTATCAGTAGCAATGCTGCAGCCAACGCAACTGGAACCTTTAAGTCATCCACTTCAGCTCCTTCTGTCCTAGAAGGTGAACAAGAGTGGAAAATTTGTGCGAAATGCCATCGTACAGCACTGTTCCGTGGAGTCCAGTCTTTAGCCTTCTAACGCTGGCAAGCCGGAATTTGTTAAGTTAGCTAAGGAATGAAGTCTTCATACCTCTAAGGCAGCCGATTATGAGAGTTACAAGATAGACCATGTAGTCTTGGTACAGCCTGCTAAGCTCGAAAAGGAGTGCCTGACACTTAGCTCGTTTCTCTTCCTCCTTTGCTGTGATATGACCATCGGC
>JAUELO010000133.1:2180464-2192423 GCA_032357855.1 Amphibolips quercusostensackenii
AATTCCATAAGTCTCTTCAATTCCACTAATTCCACAAATTTCGTTAATCCCCGCAGTCCATGAATTCCACGACTTTCGCAAGTTTCACAAATTCCGTCAATTCTGGAAATTTCGTGAATTCAAAGAATTCTGTGTTATTCCAAGAATTCCTTGAATTCCAAAAATTCTGTGAAATCCAAGAATTCCGTGAATACGAAGAATTTCGAAAAGTCTAAGAATTCTGTGAATTTCAAGAATTTTATAAAGTCTCAGAATTCTGTAAATTCCAAGAATTCTATGCATTCCGCGGATTCCAAAAATTCCGTGCATTTTCAAAATTCCTTGTATTCATTGCATTTCTAGAATTTATTGAATTCAAGAATTCATTTAATTCCCAGAATTCATTATATTCCCAGGATTTATTTGATTCTTAGAATTCATTGAATTCCTAAAATTCCTGGAATTTCTTAAATTACGTAAATTTCGTGAATTTCGCCTGCGACTTAAATTTCATGAATTACGTGAATTCCATGAATTCCACGAATTCCGAGAATTTAAAAATTTGTTGATTTATGTAAATTTCTTAGATTTCGTAAATTCATTGAATTCCGTTAATTCGGCACATTACTTAAATTACACTTATTCCCTGTGTTCCATGAATTCTATAAATTCCGCGAATAATTTGAACTACATGAATTCATTAAATTCAATAGATTTATTAATTTCTTGAAATCCGTGAATTCCCGGAATTCTTTAAATATCGCAAGTGCCTTAAATGCATAGAATTCCCTGGAATTCTATGAATTACGTAAATTCCTCGAATTGCGGAATTCCGTTAATTATTGAGTTCCGTAAATTCCACGAATTCCAAGGATTTATTGAATCCCGTTAATTGATTGAATTCCGTGAACTTATTGAATTTCGCGATTTCATTGGATTCCGTGAATTCATTGAATTTCGTGAATTCCTAAAATTTTGTTGAATTTCTTGAATTTTGTTACATACACGAAATGACTTAATTTTCGCTCATCGAGTGGATTCCATGAATTCCATGAATTCCGTAAATTCCGTGTATCTCACGAATTCCGTGAATTTCACTAATTTTGTGAGTTCCATGTTTCCGTGAATCTTGCAAATTTCATTAATTTTATGAATTTATTGAATTTCATAAATTAATTGAATTCCACGAATCCCTCAAATTCTGTGAATTTCTTGATTTCTGTAAATTCCTTAAATTTCGTAAATTCATTGAATTTCGTGAATTCCTTGAATTCCGCCAAATCCGTACATTACTTGAGTTACACGTATTCCCTGAGTTCCATGAATTCCAGTAATTCCGCAAATGATTTGAATTTCATGAATTCATTGAATTCTATGGATTCATTGAATTCTATCAAATCCGTAAATTTCTGGAATTCCTTGAATTCCGCAAATGCCTTCAGTGCATAGAATTTCCCCGAAATTCTATGAATTCTGTACATTCCACGAATTCTGAGGATTCCGATAATTATTGAATTTCGTGAATTCCATGAATCCGAGAATTTATTGAATCCCGATAATTTATTGAATTCCGTGAATTTATTGAATTTCGTTATTTCATTACATTCCGTGAATTCATTGAATTCCGTGGATTTATTGAATTCGGCGAATTGATTGAATTCTGTGAATTCGTTGAATTTTCTTTTAATTTCTTAAATTTTTATGAATTCCTTGAATTTCTTTAAATCCAAGAAATGACTATAATTTCGTCAACATAGTGAATTCCGTGAATTCTCTGAATTCCATCAATTTCGTTATTCTCACGAATTCAGTGAATTTCATGTATTTCTTGAATTCCGCGAATTCCAGGAATCTGATGAATTCATTAAATTGCACGAATTCATTGAGTTCCAAGAATTCCTAAAATTCCGTAAATAACTTGAATTCCATGAAATCATTGAATTCCTCTATGGCATAAGTACACTCAAACTATGCTGTCACACTTTTCCGTTAGCGCTGGCGTTGCGCGGTTGTGGGGTAGCAGCCGCACCAAACTAAGAGTGCATCTACACTAAATCGAAGTATGAAATCGACGTCACGTTTAGTGCAGCGACTGTAGAATAAAGATCAAAATCGATTATGAGTTGTCGACTTTAGGCTGTATTGGAACAAATTTTGATGCATTGTTCCACTGTGAGGGGTTTAGGTCATGTTGAATATTATGAATAACGCCCGTGTTTGCTGATTTTCATATTAATTTTTTACATCATCAGTCTTTTTTTGGTTAAAACAATAGTGCTAAAATGAAATTTCCGTTACTGTTAAAAATGTCTTAAGTTATTTTTCTTCGTTACATTATACACTTCAGAATTAATATAAATTATACTTTTTATTCTACCATCTTCATATTGCGAAAATTAACCGGCATTTGCGTAATAACAACTTTATAGATACCACATAAATTCTGCGCGAAATTTGACTATGTGTTACTTCGATAATTTTAGAAGCTCATCTTTTTCCTTTATGTGATGCCTGCTAGACACCTTAATTTAATAAAAAATCGAAAGATTTTTGACCTGGGTACTTGCGCGCACATTTTGCAAACCGACATACGTTAGAGGAGACATTTAAACTGTAAAAGTGGTGACACGACTTTAAGAATCACTTGCTGAGTTATAAATTAAAGCACAACGTCAAACCCATTAAATTTCAGTAGCCTATGCTCTGCTGAACTAGCATGATTTTTTCAGAATTTTAAAACATTGCGCAGAAAGTTGTGAGCATGCAAAGTATTCGACTTGTAGCAGGTGACAAATTTTATACAGGTATATTTCATGCTTAGATAAGGGCGTATTTATTGAAAATACTTAGGTTATGCATAAAATGATCCTCAAGTGCACCTGGTGCAGAGAAGATAGCTACATTATAATGGACTTTGTTGTTGCGGATGAAAAACTGAGAGAGCTAGTAAAAGGTACAATGGTCATGAGGGGTTCTGAATGCAATACTGATCACTACCTTCTAGTCTCCAAAATAAACTTAGGTCAGAGATAGATAAATAAATAAAGCAACTTCAAGGGCGCTTATAAACAATAGAAAAATAGAGTTCGGATTGACTGTGATCTGAGATGTCATTGTTAGAAGTGCGATAACGTGTGTGGTACTGCGGTTGCAGAAGGAATGTCTGGTGATGCGTGGTGGAATGATGAAATCTAAGCAGCCGCCCAAGAAAAAAAAGAAGTGTATAACAGCCAGCTGAATATCACAGGCCTTAGCAATGAGGAGAGAAATAGTCTTGAAAATAATTACAGACACAAAAAAAGAGCAAAACTACTAGTCAAGAAAAGTAAACATTATATCGAAACAGGTGAAGGAAAGAAAAGGCAAAACGATTTCGATATGGAGGGAAAAAGGTGCAGAGTTAGACAGCATGAGAAATAGCATAGGTGAAATTCTATATGATACAGAGGGAAAGTGATACAGACTTTGAGAGACTCATTCACGGAATTATTATAAGGTGAAGCTATAATATGTTATATCTTTTTATCAGGGTTTTGTGAATGACTGTAAACTTTTTTTTATATTTCAGGCAGTCTATCTGTAAATTCTAATGCAATACAACTTGTATTTTGAGTGTAACCTCACCCTCAATATCTATCGGGGGATAGGAAAATGTAATTTTGTGTGGAAAATGCTACATCACTAGAATAAATTAGAATTAAACTGAAAGAAATGTTATATATATATATATATTTTTTTTTTTCAAAAATAGAATTAGTTATGTACTGAAAAAGATACTAGAGAATCAATAAGCAGTACTTTCACCCTCGTTCAAAAGCAGACGCATTGATTTTAATCAAACTTTGTGAAGTTGTAGTACCTTCTAGGTAATGCTTAGTGGGCGAAGAATTTCAGTAATTTTTAAAATTCTTAGAGCCACACCTTTTTTTAAATTAAAGGCTGACGTGTTTTTAAATTGCAATATTTAGACCACTTTTTTTGGATTCTTATAGAACTTTTGGCATTTTGTAAAACAAGGTGCTGTTTTATTCATATTTTATTATAATTATATTTCTTGTTTTTTTTATCTTTTCTTAAAAAAAAAAAATTAATAGACACTCATCTAGTTCATGAGTTATGGATATTTAAAGAACAGCAGCTAATGCCTTTTCGTAAAATACTTGCAATTTTTCATCTATATCAAAAAATCGTCTTAAGAACAGGGTCGGGTTTGCCTGCAAATAGCCTTGATCTTTAATCGGGTTTCTCCAATTGTAAACAGTCAAGGTTGTATGACCCACTTCTGTTGAATTTTTCTCCATAAAAAAAAAATTTCGTTAATTTCATCCATTTTTTTGCCTAGTACATATAATAATTTTAACCTAATGAAAAACTACAATTTCAACAATTCGTTGCACGTAAAAATAATGTTTTTACAGTGCCACTTCTTTTGTGACCAGTTTTTGAAAAAAAATCACAAATGTTTTCAAATATTTAATAAAATAACTTTGTTGCAAATGAAAATAAGAAAAACTGTATATATATATATATTGTTGTCAAAATACAAAAAGTTAATCTTTTAATTGTTATTTTGTAATGATATTCATTCAGTTAGGATTGTTTACTTAAGAAATGAGAATGTGAACTTCAAGCCTTAGGATTTGATAATTTCATGCAATTTAAAAATATTTTTATAAAGTTGTAAACAATCAGAAGTAAAACTTTTATCATTTTGAGCTTTAAAAGCACCCTGTCCAAGCGCCTTAATTAAAAATAAATTTTTTAAATTGAATTTTTTTTTTAGAATTCGAATTTGTGAACTGGAAAATAAAATTTTTAACAATTCAAACATTTTGTAATACATTAAAAATTGTTAATTTAAATTCAGTAGATATTGTAAAATTTACATAATCAAATAACACCTCATTTAATGAATATTATTTGGTGTTAGAATTTGTCATTACGCTTGAGAATCGTGAGGTGTGTTGAAGATACTGATAAGCAAATAAGCAATTAATAATTCAACCAACGTCTACACACGTCTAAATTATCAAAATCGCTAAACCCCCATACAACTCTGATATTCAGGAAATATATTTACTCAGATACTATTGATTTGAATAAATATTTAATAGAACAATAATTATTTATTTCAGTTCAACAGCGCTGCTTGAATTTTGACGATAAATTCATTCGAATCAAAAAGATCTGTTTTTGAATAAGCGCAAAAGTAAAGCTTTTTGATTCAATAGCATTTTTACTCATGGAAGACAAAATAAAAAATCATCTATAAATATGATAAACTGAGTTAAACAAGGTTATAATAAATATTAGTTTATGGTTATTTTTATTATGAAATATCAAAAATTGTTCGATATGCTATGCAAATGAAAAAAACTAACTGTAAGGATCTGGAACGGATTGAGTTCTATTTTCTGATGTAATACTTCTAGCTTCTGAAATGTAGATAAGACACAGCACAGACACAATTGTTTTAAACATCTTCTCAAATTTTCTCTCTCTTGCTAATTAGCAGAACTTCTACCGCAAATATAAATTTCACTAAGGAAGCGATGAGTATTTATGATGAATACAAATCAATAAATATATATATATATATAGTTATATATAGGATATGTGTTAATTGAAGAAAATATCAAAGTTCAATGCTATCTCCAAAGTGGAGTTCCCCGTACAATCTCATTTTTATCTTCACGTGTCTTTTTTCTTATCTCGCAAAAACATTAGCTTATCCTGTGCCGATATGTTTTTTTCATTATAGAAAGAATTACCTGATTAATGTATTAATAACGTGCTCCCATGCTTACTACTAGGAGGACAAATGCAAAATGTATCAAAATGTGAATCATAGGCGAGATCGAAGGGGTAGAATTTTTTTCAGCATTATTGTTTTCTTTTTTTTTTAATTTTGTTATAATTTTTTCAGTAAAAAAAATTGTGCGAAAATGCCACAGATAATTATTTAAGAACGAGTTACGTCTAGTCATTTCGAAAAATTGGGGGAGCTGGAAAAGGGAATGAACTAATCGTCTCGAAATTTCGGAAAAACCAGCAAAGTTTATGAAAAATATTTAAACACTGATCCTAAATTTCAGACCGACGCAGAGTAGGGCAAGAAAAGTTTTATTTTGGATTTTCGATACATTATTTTGGTAATTTTGTATTTAAGAACAAAACTTTTTGTTTCACTTTTCAGGAGTGCCGTTTTTTGAAGTTTTCTAGATATATGAAACAAGTTCTTAATCTTTGATAAAAATGTCTAGATGAATTTCCATTAAGTAAGCATAATTTTGAAAAAAATTGTTCATTGCGCCATAAACAAATTAATGAACAAAAGTTTTTTTTTGGAATTGACAATGATTCTTCCAACAACACTTACAAATAATTTCAGGATTTAGCTATATCTAAAAAAACACCGTCATTTCTTGTTTACGGAAAGTACCATAGCAAAGTATCATAGCAAAGGGGCATCATAAAAACATTATTAGTCGATTCTGTAAACAGGAATTGAGCATATTTGATAAAAAAAGCCAAACTCTGAATTTGTGACTCAAAATTGTTTGAATAATAAATTTTTCTAAGTATGGCAGTGGAGGGTCATCGAAAGAGATTCTTGTTTAATTCCGTGAAAAAAGTGAGTCTATTAGGTGAAAAATAGCCAAACTCTAAATTTATTTATAAAAGTTGTTTGAATAGGTGATAATTTTTACAAATTTTCAAAGTATGATAGCTAAGAATCATTCAAAGAATATTTTTAGTTTTTTTCGTAGAAAAATTCACCATATTGTGTATAAATAGCCAAACTCTGGAATCGTTTATGAAAATTGTTTATATATAATTTTATTATTATTTATATTATACCATTAGGCCAAATCCCTTTCGGGGTAAGCGTGACTTATTCGGTTCTAGCCGAGAATCAGGGAGTTTATATGAGAAATGTGGGAAAGGGAAGTGTACGAGGCTCTATAAGGAAAGGAGGGTATCAATTTTTAGATTAATCTGAAATTCCCGTGTTAATTTGAATAATACGTTCAGTCCGCAATACTGCTTTGACCCAGGTCTTTAATCAATCTCTTAAGCTAGCACCTCAGGCCTTTCGTTTCAGGCGTCTCTTATATCACTGTCACTCTTCATCATGCATTTCTTATAAACTATTTGTCACCACACTTTTCTGCTCTAGCATACCTTACAGTGAAAACACTTAAAATTTGTTGCACATAATTTTAAAAGCAGGTTTCGAAGGAAATGAAGAAAATGATACCTTGTGTGAATGGTACCATTTACACTACCAAGGTTAATTTTAGTTGCAGGGAAATGGTGTCCTGAAATTAACGTTAGATTCACACTTTGTTTTTTCTGTGCTTTTTGGATTCCATTGCTATCATATGTTTCCTGATGCAAACTCTTGTGTTTCTATGGCTTTTTATTTATTTTTTTGATTAAGGGTCTTATTCATACATTCTATCTATTCTTTCCTCGATCTGCCTTTGGGTAAGCTGCCATTTACTTCACCTAGATATACTTGTTTCGTAAGCCGTTCTTCTTTTATTCTCTTAACATGCCCAAACCAATTCAACAAATTTCTTTCACTCTTGTTTAACTGTCTCTCCTCTACACCACATTCTTTAAAAAACCTCTCATTATGTCTTTGTTTATTAATGTTTTATTACAAACATTGCGCACGTATTGCACGCCAACCGCGTCAACTTTACTCGTATTTTTTTCTGGTAGGTCCAAGTCTCGATACCGTTAAGCACAGTAAGTACACAGTGGGTCCTTTGGGCCAAATAAACGAAGCCGGCAATGAAGTTAATTTGCATGTGTAAAAGTGTAAATCTGAAAAGTTAAAAAGCATCGGTGAGAAATGTTCCATGACGTCATCAGTTAAGATGGCCGTGTAACCCTGACAACATATCACCGGTTCGATGGTGGTAATAAAATGCAGCATGAACCGGTTTCCAAATGATTACAGACTTATCCATTGCCACAGGATTCCAACCAGAGTTTGAGTACCTTTTATAGGGTGTTATGTAACAGTGTGCGTTTCACTGTATGACTATGCTACGCTCCTAGAATCAAGTGCCGGACTGCCGAAAATCTGGTACATTCTATATATATACACGTGCCAGTAACGCACGTGTTTACGTGCAATAAAGGCTCATGCTTGAGTCTCCTAGATAGATGTGATTGATAACATTCTGATTTTGCGAGTGAATTTATGTGACTTATGCAATTTATTTTTGCTTTTACTGTTGACAGTTCGACTTTAATTACATAATTATTGTTAAATGTCCCTATAATGTTTATAAATTCATCCGTAATTACGCATGTATACTTACGAGAAACATAAAAACAAATATCTTGAAGATATTTATAAGGTGGTCAACAACAGACAAATCTTGTGTGTTGTTTAATCAGGAACTATCTTAATTAAAATTGAACAATGTCGATCTCGGAATTAATTGACATACAGTTAGGCCTCAACCATCTTATTTCAAATACTATCACAAATCTCAGAAAGATTGGAAAAGACAACATTACGCGCAATATGGTTGCAACTCAAATGTCTACATTAAAAAAGCGATAAAAGAAGTTCACCGTGAACCATAGCAAATTGTTGGCGTATTAATCCAAGCATAGCGTGGAGACTTTCTTCGTGCAGGATGTTTACTCCAAATGCGAGAATAAGTGTTTATTCTCAAGAACCTATGTGATGGATCTACTGGATAAATTTGTAATTCGAGACCCGCTACTGAGAATAACAGATGCGTCAGCGCCTGTCAAACAAAAAAGGATGTTCCCTGCGTTGGAACTCTAACGTACCGACTACTGGACATAATTTTGTGCAGGCTTGGAACACTTTAGTTAAACGCTACGATAATGAGCGAGTGCTTATAAATACCTACTTAGGAAAACTATTTGAACTTGAAGGTTTTAACAAGGGAGAATGCAGCAGATCTGAGAGCACTTGTCAACAGCACCTACAAGATTATTAGAGCCTCAGGATCAATGAATAGACCGACAGATCAATAGGATGTTCTACTGATTTACATGACAGCACAAACACTGGATAGGACGACTCGTCGAGCACGGGTATATAAGATCAGTTTAGATGCGGATGATTCCACCTTCGGTACCTTGACGAAAATTCTCATCAGCAAAGTCAGCACTCTAGAAGCAGTGGATGGTGGAGGACTACTTTAATCCTTTGCAATGAGGGATTAGACTGCAGGATTTAGGCAAGGTAAACGATGTCTACAGACACAAGCTCACAATGCTTCTATTTGGAAAGGGGGTTGATCACTCTGTTCCAGTAAGCATCACGTCTCACATTGCTCTCTGTATAAGACCAGAACTGTGGCCTAACGTCGTGAACTAGTAAAGAAACATAGTTTATGTTTTAAATGTCTTATTTGACATCGAGACAAGGACTGTTCTTCCCAAAAACGATGCCAGGAGTGCGACGGAAATCACTACACCTCTCTCTTCACATATCCTCAATTCAAACAACTGCTGGAATACCTCAGCCACCAGCAGTCGCCAATCCTACAAGTTGGTCTTTATCAACTAATCCTGATAGCCCTGCCTTCTCTAAGTCTGGTTCTAAGCGTTTAGTTCTGGTGACTTCTCACCATACCCAACCTAATTCATGATTAGGAAATTCTGTGCGGCTGGCCACGGCTCTCGTCTTGACAAGAGGTGTTGATGGAGGTCGCCACGTATCCCGTACTCTCTTAGACTAAGGAGCTCAAGCATCATTTTTCTCCAAATCACTGGTGAGGAAACTTGAGCTGCGGCGTAATCAGGCCATAATCACTGTAAAAGAGGTTAGAGAGCAAGGGGCTAGAGCTAACAGAGGCGGTCGTACTAAGGTTGATATCTTGGACAGAAATCAACGTACATTTTTTTTCACATGCGACAGTTTTGTCTAAGCTTACGTCATATATGCTACCAAGTGAAATAAATATGGAAGACAGGAACCTTCTAGAAGGATTAATCCTGTCAGATCCACTGGTCGATCAGGCTGGACTAATCGATATGATCTTGGGTACAAAGATCTATGCCCGCATCAGTGAGGAGAAGATACGAAAAGGCGCTCCTGGTACTCCTACTGCCTAACGTACCTCATAAGTTGGATCGTATCGGGACTTTTTTTATGAAGTCCACATCTACTCACAGGGCAGTGATAGGAAAACAAGGTACAGTCGACGCTCAATCGCTCGATTTATTACGTCGATTTGTCTTCCAGGAGGACATACTGGACAAGGTGTACACACGAAACTCTGAGGAAGAAGAGTGTGAGAGGTATTTCCTTTCTACCCATTAACGTACGGAGGACGGACGCTACATCGTGCAACTTCCATTTAAAGATCGGTTGACGACCTTGGCAAATTTTTTCTCATTAGCTTATCGGACATTCATGAATATAGAGAGAAGATTTAGACGAGATCCCACACTACGTACTGAATATTTAAATGACACACATGAGTATGTCCTGCTGGGCCAGCTAGATCTGGTAACCAATCCAAAGAATCTTTAAACTGATCGAAAATATTATCTACCACACCACTGTGTAATTAAAAAGACTAGTTTCAGTACAAGGGTATGTATTGTATTCAATGGTTTTCAGAGAACCGAAGTAGGATTGTCTCTGAATGAATTGCTACATTCAGGACACAAACTTAAGCCCGAGCTTCCGTACGTCATCTTGCGTTGGAGAATGTATCCAGTTGTGTTTACGAATAACATTGAGAAGATGTTCGGACTTATCTGGCTACACCCTGAGGATCAAGTGTTCGAGAAAATTCTTTGGAGGCAAAAGCCTCAAAAGGAGGTTCAAACCTATTGTTTGAAGACAGTGGCCTTCGGTCTAAAATCTTCACCATGTATGGCTATTTGTACACTGCATCAAGTGCCAGATAATGAGGGTGACAGTGTTCCTTTAGATAGCGAAATCTTGAAGGACACTTTGTAGTCACTCTTAGGAGTGACTAAAGATTTTCGTGAAACATCGACTTCCTTTAAATTCAAAAAGAAACCTGGCTTCAGAGCAATCGGTTTTCTGTCGTAACCGACTTCAGATTGTTTCAAGTTCAACCACTGGCTGAGATAGGACCGACGACGAAAAGGAGTATCTTTTTAAAAGCAGCGATCATTTTTGACCCACTTGGGTGGTTGGCACCTGTCACGTTCAGAGCGAAGATTTTTATCCAGAGTTTATGGAGACTCAAGATGGATTAAAATCAACAACTGCAAGTTGATTATGTGGCCTCATAAAAGAGGTTTAAGAATGAACTCAGATGCTGTCATTCATCGTCATAACCAGATATCTGGGCATATTCAAAGACAACGAATAGAGTTACCAGTTGTGCGTTATCTCTAGATTCCTTAAATGGAGCTATCTCCAGTTTGATCATAAACGAACATTTTTAAGAGCAATGCCTAATCATATTAGCAAAGGATTTTCCTCTTACTACATTAATTATCCAAAACGGTCACCAAAATATCTTACATGGTGAATTATAACGCACCCTATCCTACTTGAGATGCCGTTGCTGAATTATCGCAGGACGTGCTTTAGTAAAGGCAGTCTCAAGCCGCTGCGTCACGTGCGCCCGACATTAAAATGATATGTGTACACAACTCATGAGCCCAATGCACGAAAATCGGGTTACGCCACCGCCTCGACCACTCTACGTTTCTGGATTGCATTGCGCTGGACCAAGTTAGATGCGTAAGACAAAGGGTAGTGGTCACAAAGTCTACAAGTGGTACGTAGTAGTCCTCGTATACTTTGCTAAGCGAGCTGTCCACTTGGAGTCGTGTTCTGACTTTACGGCAGACAGGTTCATATCTGCATACAAACGCTTCTTGTCTCGTCATGGTATCAGCCATATCTTACATAGGGACTGCGGTACAACCTTTATAGGGGCTGACCGTCAACTCCAAAAGCTTCATAGCAAGGCCTCTGCAGTTTCAG
>JAUELO010000133.1:2252464-2263620 GCA_032357855.1 Amphibolips quercusostensackenii
ATTAAAAGATACTTATTTTTAGAGTAATAAAAATAACAGAATACAATATATAAGAAGTTTAAATGGATTTATGCTAAAAAGATCATGTACAAATTTAATATCTAGCCTAAGAGAGATTACAGAAAAAAGATTCAGAACCAAGAAAAAAGTCTTCTGTGCATTTGTTGACCTAGAAAAAGCATTCGAAAAGGTAGATAGAAGTAAGCTTTAGAAAGTCCTGAAAGAATACGAAGTCAATGAATGGCTCCTACAAGCAATAAAAAGAATATACACTAATAGCAAAACCGAGTGTAAGGGTAAAAAAGAAACTGAGCGACTCGCTTAATATTATGCAAGGTGTGAAGCAAGAATGCGTTATTTCATCATGGCTATTTATTATATTCATGGACAAGTCTCTAAGAATGTCCCCCTTCAACGAAGATGTTGATTTTAAAACAGTAAGTGTACGCGGGTAAGCGTTTGCCGATAATAAGGTTGTTATGACAGAGTTGATTGAAGAGTTGCAAAGATTGTCAAGTAAACTCAATAGAAGCATGAAGGATATGGGCCTCAAAATGAACATAAATAAAAAAAAATTCTATTGTTTGAAGGAAAGGGTGAGAAAATAATATGCAACATTGTTTAAACGCTTAGAGAATAAAAACTTGATACGTATATAAAAATAGTAAAGTTACTATTTTCAGTTACAGTTTTCACGACTGCATACACTGCACAACGTTTACAGACAAGAAGGGACAGCAAAATAGAATACAATAGAATACAATACCGATGTAATCCTGATCAGGATTCTTGATCCGGCCCTGATCGGTAGAACTCTGGGGCCCATACTTAAAACAGGATAGGCCAAAACGATTTTCTACTGAAACGCTATTTCCATGCGCTCACGGGATTAGTGCTGGTTATTGTTTTAAGATAGTGCAGTGAAATTCAAATATTGCTCTTTGATAATATGCTATTTATTATTAAATATGCCTTTGACGAGTACGCTACGTGTTTAGAAGCAGCGAGCACTAGCCAGTATACCTCAAAATCTGCGTGATGAAAATGTAAGTAAGTAATTACGCTCTGCGGCTTATTCAAACATAACTTTAAATAAATAAATCATCAAAAAGTTTTCTTTTTTTTTAAAGAAGTGAAATGATTATGGATGGTAATGTAAGTAAAACAGAAGTTAATATTTTTTTAACCCTTTAACTTATGAATCTGGACGAGCCCGAAAATTTAGATCCACTTAAAAATCAATTTCCAGCTGACATTAACGCAATTTTAGGTGAAATCAGTAAATATAAAGTTATATCACCTAAATTTACTACATAGAAGAATGTACTTATTAAGTACTTGTATTTTCAATCATTGTTAAAAATTTCAAGGTTTTTTAATTTGATGACGAGCTAGAATTACAAAATCTATTGACGAAAAATGAATAGCAGTATGTATACCAGTGGTCATTCTACACTTATAATAAATCGCTCTTTATTTGCGAAATTCATCAAATAGATTATAATAAGACTAATCGAGTACCGATCGGGCACCGATCAGTTTTCTTGATCGGGATTTTTAATCTCGGCCCGATCTGGCCCGGATCAGACAGATCAAAATTTCTGCACGGATATAAGAATGTGAACATGTATATTTTCCCAATTTTTTATTTTTTTATTTTTTCGTAAGGAATCGAAATAAACTCGAGATCAATCGACATGAGTGTAGTAGCATCCAATACACAAAATCAATTTATGAAATGTTGAAATTAATTTTGAAAAAAATTGGATTATCAAATTCTGAAGTTTATTCTACTTTGTATTACACTGTTAATAATGCAAAATAAACAAATTTTGTATTTAGTCAGTATTTGTTAATTTAATGAATAAGTGGAAAATTAACGTCGTTAAGACAAGACATAAGTCATCTTTTTATTAGGATAATTAAAAAATTGTCCTAACACAATATAAATATTTGTTTATAAAATGTGTTAATAAAACAAAGAAATATCTTGCAAAGGTCGATTTTTTCGAAAGTTTATAATTGTTAGGTCAATTTAAAATAGTTTTAGTCAATGCAGAATGTATTGCTGTAAATAAATTTTCCAATAGTGAATTTTTGAATTAAATTTGCTTTTAATATTATAGAATGTTGTCCAGCAATGAGGACACCTCATTTTTTATTACGGTAAGGAGAATTCCGAAAAATTCTGATGAAAATGCGTTTTATTTTTTCCTTCAGATGCCTGAAGTTCACATTTGCTTATATTATTTTATACTTAATGTACAAACAGTGATTGCTTACAATATTTCTTATTCTGCATTAATAAGAACGAAGCAAAAAGCGCATAAAAAGTGTGACAAACACACACACACATTTTTTAAAAGCTTGTTTTGCGACTCCTGAGGTCGAATTATGTCAGGTTATGTCAGAAAGTCAGTTTAAAAAGATTCGTGGTTGCAAATGATCTCTCATATAGTCACATCAAAGTTATTTTTATTGCGCTTTTTCAACAGTGAATTTAGATTTCACTTTATTATTTGGTCTTCTGGCACTTGAACGCAGAGGCGGTAAACCTGTAATCAGTGACATATTTCCCAATGAAATTAAAAATATTACTTTAAGCATATGTTTGCAAATTGAAAAATTAGACAATTAAGAGCAAAAGGTCAAAAGATCGTACGAGCAAAATTTAAAAAGATAATATTCTGAAATATTTGAAATATTGATAATAAGTGTTTAACCTTTGAATTATATACTATACTTACCTGTATTTGCCTGAATAGTTTGATGAAATATTTTATATATTATAGAAATGAAATCTTTGTGATGAAGTTATTTCTAATACAAGTAGCCGAATGCCCTTGATATACACGATACTTTTTATCCTACCCTCCTTGAAAACAAGCATGTGAAGCAGATAAAGAATGTTTGGTGTACTTAATAATTTAAGATTATAAGTCAAAGGAGAAGATAAGCGTACTTAGCAGAAGAGTGATAGTGGGGTCCAGCGAAGCAATTTTTTACAAAGATCAAGATAATTTTCTTCATATTATCACTTTCGTGGTTTAGTGTATGCGTATTGGGCTTAAAGTTTTATGTGGCGAGCGTGAAGTATCATGTAGTGAGCGTAAAGTTTCATGAATTGGGCATAAAGTTGCATGTAGCGGCGTGAAGTTTTATCTCAACCCGATAAAGAAGTGCGCATGCACGAATGTCAGTGGGCTAAAAGTGGTCACATTACGCCTGCTTTACTTGCATGCAATGGCTTATCTTCAAGGAGGGTCCAACAAAAACATATATACTTCTCTAATACCTTCTCCTACACTTGTCTTTCTCACATTTCCCATATGAACTCTCACTTTTGTCATATAAACACCAAAATAATCGGAAGGACGACGTTTTTGTTTTAAGACAACTTTTTATCTGTGTGGATATAATAAAAGAAGTTATATGTAAATCTAAAAGCATTTTTATAAATATTTGTTAAAAACTTTCTTCATCGATATGGCACTAAATGCAAAAGAGCGGTGGGCGCATGAGCGATGGATGCGGCTTGATGCCGGTAGATTCTTGTTGTAAGTAGTTGAAGGTGACGTGCGAAACAGAGTGCTAGGCACGTGACCTATATAAGAATATAAGCGCGTAAATAAACTCTGATTTTATAAGTGAAAAGCAAAAGTGTTATTACTGCGTACACCTGTCATAGAGTTTTTCAAATCCTACAGGTTATGAGCAACGGTTCAAGCAGATAAACTGCGCAAAGAAAAATAAAAGTGCTTAGTGAAAACAGTTTACTGAAGAATGAAAAATTTGACGGACTAGGCGAGCGGTGCGCCCAAAGGGATCTACAATATTTAAACAAATAAAACTACAAATATACAGAATTTAGAAATTCTTAAAAGTTCAATTTGTGACGCCAAAGGAGCGTAAATATACACAATGTAGGCGGAGGTTCGAGATTTTAAAGGTTCCTTTGTGAAAACAATGGCACAATATATTTAATAATGATTACAAAGTTTTAAGGTTTCTTTATAAAAACACAGATACAATGAGAACTTATATGCAACAAAGGTTTGAGATGTTAGATTTTTTGATGGGGAAACATAGAAATGAAAATTCAAATGCACAGAAGAGATTAGAGATTAATGAATCAATGCAGACGCATATATACTTTAAATTGCAAATTTAAATTTTAAATATTATTACTCTGATTAAACATTATTTTGAACATAACTCAAATATCTTTTAATAATATTTAATTAACTAAGTAAAAAATAAAGCTTTGATTTTATTGAATTTGTCGATCTAAGAAAAGCAAATTATAAATTTTATATGAAAACATAAAAACATAAAAATATATAAATAAATATTAAAATTTTTCTTATGAATTTTCTTAAATATAAATTAATGAATATTAAATTAATTTCATTTAAAAAAGAAATATATATATATATACTATAAAAATAATATAAACTATAAAAGTTCTCCTTCTCTTCTTACCTACTGTGTGTGAGGTCTGACGGGAATGGGGTACATGCGCTGAAGCTGAGGCAGATTCAAATGGGCTATTCAAAATAAATGAGACTACATGAATATTATGAGTATACATTTATGAAGTGCTATAAATCACAAAAGCTATAATGACAAAACATTGTATATTATTAAATAGTTATGAAATTTAAGATAAAAAGTCAAATGTTAGAAATGAAACAAGCATAGAAAAAATAAAAATAAAATGTCAAGAAAAAAAAGCTAGAACTAAGTGATCATAAAGTGGAAGAAACTAAAGACTTAGGGATGGATCTAAAAGAATTGAGTGAAACAAAATTAGAAGATAAAAAATATAAAGAAGATGAAGAAGATGAAGAAGGCGTAGAAGATGAAGAAAACGAAAAAATTCAAAAACTAGAAGAATTTAAAAAACAAAAAGGCCAGAAAAAATCCAAAACAAAGAAGAAATTAAATACACTAAAGAAAGGTAAAATAACATCCGAAGAAGCGGCACCAAAACCTAATGAGTACTTCGGCACGCAGGACATCGAAATTATTACAAGTTCTAGAAGCCTCAAATAATATGCTAACCGCACTTCGATAGACACTTAAAGCGACAGCAGGCGCCGAAGGGCAAAAATGAGAATATTAGAGTTGAATAATTTAGACGTTCTTAAAAACAGAAAAACAGTGAGTACTGCTTTCCAAGATAATAATACAAATAGTTTAGAAGTAAGAAATGATATCACAAAAAATATAAATGAATTGAAAAGATCTTTAAAGACGAAGAAAACAGAAACAAAATTATACATTAAAAGAGATTATGAACTAACTAAAAAAATCTAAATTAAATTTATTGATATATTATTTAGAGTGCTACTTGATATTTATTAATCTTTCAGATGTGATTAACGAAAAAATTTCAAAACCTGGAAACTAAAACGAAAGAATTGAAGAGGGAAAAAGTGAATGCAACACTTTCTTCTTTAAGGACACAGCTCTACAAATTAAAAATGAAAATAGAGAAACAGTTTTTAATTTCTGCAAAAAAAAATGGAATCAATAATTAGAACATATGAAAATTGCGATAGAGCTGTGCCCTTAACGGAACCAGAAAAGAGATCGGCATTTTATTAAGCTGTTTCTGGAGTAGTATCAGGACTTTGTTCAGGAGATTAAATTAGAAGGCAATCAACGTTTATAGTAATTATTTGGAAAAAATAAAATTATTCTTACCGCAGTTAGAGGCATAGGAATTGGCGGACAAAAAGGCTTGGGAGAAAATTATACATGTAGTTATAGAGGAAAAATAAAGAAGAATGAAAGTTGGGGAGGAGTTAAACAAAAAGATCATAAACACTATTCAGAAGTTAACGATAAAAACAATAACAACCAGAGAAAATTACAGGACAAAAAGGAATTGAAAACGGGAACTCAATGAGTAGAGTAGAAGGTGAAGTAGCTTTTAGAATTGATAATATACAAAATCTAGTAAATTTAGATGAAATAAATAATTTAGAAAGGAAATGTCAAATAAACTTAATTGACGATTCAGAGGCAACAGAACATTTCATAAATATAAGCTTAATTTTAATTGATTTTTACAAATGTTTAGCAGAAATATTGAAAAGCGCAAATTAATAAAAATGAATCAGCCGATATCAAAATAGATAAAGAGGGGAATTGATTCCTTTACTTAAACATGTCGGAAGAAAAACTAATGAAATTAACTAATGTAGGGTTTAGTATATATTTAGACAATGAAAAATTGAAAGTGTTTTACTAAGAATCTAAAGAAATACTGTTCGAAAAAACGTATGACAAAGCAAATTGAATAGTTGCATTAGTAGTTACAAAAAAAACACATGACACAAGAAACCTTGAATATTTAAATTTCATTTGCAGATCGAGATTAGTGAATAGCTTAGATGAAAAAGAACCTAAGCAATCATAGACTCTTATTAAAGTAATTAGAATATTAACTTCAGAAATAGTAAAAAGTCACAATAATGACTCGGAGATAGAAAAAGATGTGTCTGAGTTTGTGAGGGGGGATAGAGGTTTTTCAGAGCAAGATGAAGAACAATCAGACAGAGGATATAATAAGTTGAAGAGGGAAAATAATTATTACGAACCAGTCATGAAAAGAAAGGTATTAGAAGTATATAAAATAGAATACATAGATACAGTCATGGATATGTATATGAAAAACCCATTAGAGACAGAAAATAACAGTTTTACAAAATACAGTGAGACCATGTTATGGCACGTACGTTTGGGACACGCTTTACTAAATTATTTTAAAAGCTTACAAAAATTAAAAGAAAAACTAAAAGACATAAAATTTGACAACTCCATTTCAGAATGCGAAATTAATACAATGGCAGAGATGGATAAATTACCCTTGGAGTGAAAAAAATAAAGCCACAAGACCACTTTAAAGAATACAAACCGATAGAATGGGACCAATTAAGCCCACATCACACCCAAATCATTGACGGTTCATAATAGTATTCATAGACTGTTACACTACATTAGCAAAAATATATCCAATGACAACCGAAGAAGAGGCAGGAATATATTTATAAAGGTTCTTGCGTTCTACTAGAAATTTATGAGGTAAAGATAAAAAGATTTTCAATATTAGGTCAGATCAGGAAAAAGAGTTCATGAGAGTAAAAAATAATAGAGGTAGTTGAGAAAGGGAATAGTGACAGAATATTCATCACTGTATAGACCAGAAGCAACGGGTACGGACAAAAGATTTAATAGAACACTTTAGGTAAAGATCAGAGCGTTAATATTCAAACCAGGTTTATCCAAAACCATCAGGAAATTAGCAGTCGTATCTTCAAGACATATATGCAATCGAACATCATACAGATCCATAAATTTTGAAATCCCACTTGAGAAATTTGCATTTTAGTAGAATATACTGTAACAGGATACATTCTGTGGCATTTAACCACATGAAAGTTTTTAGAGGCAAGATACGTTAGATTTAATGAAAAAGAAACTTATGAAGACATTCTTAAGAAGTACAAATCAGATTCTGAAAGGATGGTTAGAATAAAAAATTAAATGAAAGAGTTAAGAAGTGAAGAAAAATGAGAGACGCAAAAAAAAGCAATTACAATTATTAGGGATAGAAGAAGGCCGCGGAAACAAAACTCAGAATTAAAAGAACAAACAGAAACCGAAATGGAAAAGACAAAGTTATGTTAAGAGAAAGAAAAGTGAACGACAAAAAAAAGGCATTTCGCTTAAAAAGTAGAATGTATAGATGAAACAGACAGAAATAAAAAGAACTTTGATTATCAAACAAATAGGCAATTCGAAATTAATAGAAAATTAGAAAAGGGGTGATAAAAGCACGCGTTAGTTGCTATAATAAACAAGGACATGATCAACTATTCAGAAGTGATTGTGAGTAAAAACAAATTAGAGTTTAATAAAGCAATTAGAATATAATTCAGATCGATCAAGGAAAACAAAATTTGAAATTTATAAGAGACAAAAAATAATGAAAGATGAAAGTAGAGTAAATATTATAGATTCAAAATAGGCATTTAAAAAGAAAATGGACAAACAAAATTTAAAATTACACTAGCAATTACTAGCAGATACTTTAAATGGTGAATTAGAAGTAGAAATATACAGATACCAAAAGACTTTAAGTCAATGATAATACTAGAACGAATAAAGTATGCGAATTAGAGAAAGCAATCTACGGTTCAAAAATTAGTAGTAAAAAGTAAAATAGAAAATTTTCTAAAGAAGTGTCCAAACTAGAAGTAGAAACTGATTTACACGAATCGTGTTTAGTCACAGAAAGAAAGAAAAATAAGATAACAATGTCAGTGTTACATGTAGATGACATACTAGCTGGTAGCAATAATATTAAATTCTTAGAGGATATAAAAAAAGAATTAGGTTAACTTTTTCAGATGAAGGATCTAGGGTAACCAACAAATTCTTTGTAGATGAATATTTGGAGAGATAAGGAAAATAAAGTAATGGAAATACAACAGAGAGATTATTTATTTTGAATCTTAGAGAAATTTAACATGGATAAAAGCAAAGCACAAAACACACCAATGGCAACTAGACAAGTGAGAAATGAAGTAATCAGAGGAAAGGAAGAGATCAAGAATATAGAAAATGACATAAAAATTAATGATATACCATTTAGAAAAGCGATAGGAAGTGTAATGCATTCATCAAGCGCGACTTGACTAGATACTGCTTATGCCGTGAATTATTCTGCCAGAAAACAAGATAACCCAACTAAATAAGATTAAATGGAAATTAAAAGAATTCTAGATATATAAGAGAAACTTTAGAAGCAGGTTTAACATACAAAGCAAATTTAGAGGAGCTATATGCGATGACTGATGCAAGTTTCAGGGATCTAAATGATTTGACCTCTAAGGCAGGATATATAATTAAATTATTCGGATATTCTGTAGCGTAGAACAGTCATGAATAATCAAATGTAACTTCATCAGCATGCCGGGCGGAATATCTCGCCATGAGTAATATTTGTCAGAAAATAATATTCTTGGATAAAACAACTCAAGACATTTTAGGTAAAACATTTCATCCAGTGAAAATATGGTGTGACAGCTAATCAGCAAGAGACTACAGGCAAAAAAATAGTCGTCATAAACTTAAAATTTTTGATGAAAGATTAGAGAGAATAAACAAAAATTCAGAGATTAGAGAATGGATGGGGAGAAAGGTGCACACGGATGAAACTCACAAGGATTATATCAAATCAAGCGTAATTAAAGGTATAGTGAATGTTAGCGGACATTATGACTAAGCCTATCCGCGTAAATGAGCATAGATACCTTACGAATAAATTAATGAATTTAGAGTAATATAGAAATAACCAAATCGTACGTATATACGCAAAATGCCAAAGTAAAACTCAAGAGATTTTAGAAGAAATGTGGAAAGAGAAACTTGGAAGATTATATACATGTGTATTTAGATAAATTAACACAAATTAGATGTAACATAGAGTATAGGAGTGCAAAAATTATAAATTTAAACAGAATCAAATTTGGAGAAAAGAGTGTGCAATATCGATAAAGGAAGGTAGTGTTGGAAACTTGCTTTATCAATACGGCACTGAATGCAAGAGTGGTGTGCGCATGAGCAATGGATGCGGCTCGGCGATAGTAGATTTTTGTTGTGAGTAGTTTAGCGTGGCGTGTAAGACAGTGTGCTAGACGCGTGACCTATGTAACAATATAAGCAAGTGAATATACTGTGATTGATGACCTCCAAAGGTTTCTGCTAAATATAGTTACAATAATTAATATACAGTCGCGGGCAATTATCCAAAGATGGTCCTAAAGAAGTTAACTTCCAAGAAAAGGCGTAACAACTATGCTCAAAGCTGAATGGCACCTGGATAAGATGTCCCAAACGATGTCTCTGGGATACCGGGTGACTTCCTAGAGTATGCAGCTTTCCCCTTGCATTCGAGGCTCTCCAAGGATGGGCAAACCCTTCTCTGCTGCTCGTGAAAACAAAAATAATAACACCGAACATAATTGCAGTAAATGCGGTTTAAAACAATCGAACACGCAGGGCTTCTGACAATAAGTCGAACAACAATGCCTTTTATTCTAGAGTCGGGGGAACCAATTCAGATAGATTCAATGCTATGGGCCGTGAGAATCTCAATAGTTAAAAATAGACGGATCGACTCAGGTACGACCTGCTAAAGAAGTGCGATACCAGCATGGCTCCTAAGCAAAAAGAATAAAAAGAAAGAAAGGTATAAAAACCTTATATAAGAGTTGAGACGGTTATAACCGGAATATTCTATTAAGCCAGTCGTCCTGATTATTGGTGCTTTTAGAGGTGCCAAGCTTTTACTGGTGAATAGCCTGGAAATTGTCCTTGCTTGTCAATGATATGCTTAAATACTTGCAAAGAAAATGCAGAAGGCTTCCAATAAAATCGCAGTAAATCACACCTATAACGCATATTTGAACATGAAACCATTTTATTTTTTGCGGGTTCAGTGAATTTTATTTAAGTATAATAGATAATTAAATATATTGCTATTAAGCAATAAGATAATAATAATACAAAACAACGAAAAGGAACAAAACATCTACAGGGTGACCAATAATATATGTCAAAAACTTTTGTCTTTTCATTTTGTCGTATAGCGACAGCTCTATTGTACCGACTTTGTATTAGGAAGTGAAACCCAGACTTAAACCCGTCGGATTATTCTTTTGGATATATTAAAAATATATGCTACAAAGACACTTTGAAAACTGCAGATGAACTCAAGCAAGCTATCCAAAAAGCTGTTTGAACTATCGACATCGATATGCTACATCGGGTATTGTCACGCTTTAAAAGAAGAAAGCAGTACTGCACTGTGCCTGCAGTACTGGGACACACTTAAAAAACATATTGCATTAAAAATGCCATGATCTATGAAGCAAACTATGTACCAAATGTTCCGCTCATTTCTATATTATTCGAGTTATTCAGTTTTACACATTGACATATGATATTGGTCACTATTTTAAAATAAATAATAAATTTTTATTTAAAGGCTTTTATTCAGGAGGTTCAATGAGATAGTGACTAGTGGCTATCCATATAATACGTGAACGTTTTCTTTTCTGGGTAGGGGGGGGGGGGGGCAG
>JAUELO010000133.1:2263720-2274189 GCA_032357855.1 Amphibolips quercusostensackenii
AACAATAATAATTGTATGACTTATAAATTAATTTTTTTAATAAAAATCACCCAAATAGAATTGTAGAGAATCCTTCGGAGAATAAAATGAGGCCTCAATCATTAGCATTAAATAATCATTTTAACTTCTCCTTAAGGAGAAAGCAAAAACTAAAACTCTAAATAACTACTATTAAATAAACATTTCTACCCTGAATTATTTTTTTCTAAAGTACGCTGAGAAGTCTTTGTCAAGATTTTCAGGAATTATTAATAGATCTATTTTTGCATATATTATCAACTATTTTGAAGATAGGCGACTTTTGAGATTAATTGTACGTAGCGTACATCCTTGAGAAAAAATTGTTTCTATGTGGAAGGGGAGGAAGGACCTAATGGTCCTCATCCACTTTTCCATCCCATAAATTTAGAAAATGCGCTTTTTTAAAAATCACGGAAATATTGCAAGGACTTTTTCTATCCTGGTATAATTAAATCTATTTTTTTTAGTGCAATGGGACATGATTTTTACATATTCCTATAATATGTATTATTAAATAGTGTCCTTAATTTCTTAAAATCGTTAAAAATAGAATTTCGAAAAAGTGATCCTTATCCGGTTTTCGTTATCACATCTTTAATTTTTTTTTTCAAGATTTTTTCCTAATATCTAAAAATGATACACTCCTTATACATAATAAGCCTTTGGGACAACAAAATAAAAAAAAATCGTGAATGACTCAAATATCCAAATGTTGGATTTGTCATAGAATAAATCATAGTCTCAATTAATTAAAAATTGATTTATACAAAATGTGAATTGGAAACTGGGCTATCAAGATATGAGGTAAATGTTACATATAATTCAGCGAATGCTGAACGCTTACATGCATGCTAGGCTTATTTCACTACGTGTTGATGTGTTCATAAAATAACATATCTTTTGTCACGCGAATGTTTTCTAGATTTTTTGATTTGAAAGACGCGCAAATAAAAATCATGATACTCGTTACCCAGGCCTGACGAGATGGGGTGGGGGTTGGAGGGGGGGAGAGAGGAGAAAATACATTTTTTTAAATAAAATCATTTATTAATCACAATAAATTCATTATTGTGATTATATTAACAAAAAATTATACTATGAAACCATCAAAGCGTACTGCATGAGCCTGAATTCTAAATTTTTAATATTACATATAGAGGCCCGTCATTCCCCTCCCCCTCGTCAAGGTTTTCCTCTCTACGGGCCTGTCGTTAGTACTATGTATTTTATTTCCTATCGTTTTCTATAGAGCCTGGTTCTGATTGTAAGGGACAATTAATTTGAAGTAAGGATCTTAAACAAATCAACAACCTATTAGTAACTCATGTTCTAATCAATGTTCAATTTCTAAAATAATTTCTTAAGCAATTGAAATAGAAAGTAATATCAAATTTATTTTACTAATTATTTATATCAAATTTATTTTACTAATTATTTAATTGTTAAATTTAAAAGATTTTACCAAATGTGTAACGATAGGATAGGTTTCGGTAAAAAAAGTACTATGGTTGCATTCGCTGTGGGTTTATTTTTGCTTATTTTATGATCACTTTGCTTCCTCAAAGAGAGAGCTTTATCTCTTACAAAAGAAAAGTTATTCAATGTTTAATTTTATAACAGACAACTTTTTAACTTACGGTAGTATTTTATTGCAAATTAAATCAAAAGTTTTTTCTCATACTTCCCCATGTGGAAAAATGTGCTGGCGCTGGCCCAGCCCATACCAGACCTGGCCAAGAGAGTAACGTTTTTCTTGGCCATCCCTAGGTCAGATCTTATGGTCAACTGATAATTATTGGCTTATTAATAGTTCAAGACCGTTCATCTGCTGGTTGAACTATTTATTTTCTTAATTACTTAGAAAAAAATCATTTTTTACTGCAAAACGTGTATTTATCCAACCAACGCCAAAGCTGGACCAAACCAGACTGTGAAGATGATAAGAAAAAAACCTTGTTTCGATAGTGTGAAATTTTCATTTTCTGGTATTTTAGGCACCCTGTGGATTTTTCGAAATATGGCAAGAAAAAATTTTCTGATCGAACTTGAAACTAATCAGCGCAGCGTCAGTCCTGGGCCAGGCCAGACCAAACGTAGAATTTTTTTTCTGTCTAGCTGATCAGCGCTAAGCCTGAATCAGACCAGAGTTTGAAGGTGAGAAAAAAAAAGTTCTTGTTTTGATAGTGTGAATTTATTATTTTCTTTGATTCTAGGCACATTGTAAATTTTTCGAAATATGTCAAGGGAAAATTTGCTCATCGAACTTAGATTTTTTTTCTATGATAGTGGATCAGCGCCAGTCCTGGATCAGCCAAACATTTTAGACCGAACTTAGAACTTTTATTTTTCTTGAATAGATGAACAGCATTATTCCTGAACCAGACCAGACCTTCCAAAATAGACAATCTACAGTCTGTTTCCCGAGAGAAGGCCCTACAGACGCGCATGGGGGTTTTCATTTCCTGGTGGAGGGAGTGTCCTTACTTTTTTTTTTACACATAGTTTCTGCATTTCTCTTCTTTTTGGTTCAGTGGTCTCAGTTTAATATTTATGTTTTCCTTGGCTTTCTTTCTCAAATTGTTTAAAGGATTTTAACCAGATATTAGCCATAAAAGAAAAGGACCTCACCGCGCGCAGGTCTCGAGATACAAGGGAGAACGGTGAATTAAAAACTTAAAAATTAACAATTCTGCAATCACTGCCTTGAAAGTAATATATTTGAAATGTAACAGCATGTAATTTGTCCATAAAGGTTAAAAATTAGAGAACTGGTCAATATTAAATTGAATACTGAGCTGAAGTTCCTTCAATGAAACTCCTTCAAATTTTTAACTTTTCTAGGCAAGTAATATATCATTGGAATCGGAAAAATTCGCAGATGCTGATTACGCTATTTCCTAATCGCTAATTGCAAAATTAAAAGTTTTTAAATCTCCTCACTTTGACTTGCCTATAAGAAAAAGACCCCTGCTGGAGTATGCTCATCCAAACTGAGGTCAGTGAACAAACAGAAATGTAGTAGAAAAAATAAAGCGCATTGCCGATCAGTGTCGTAAATCAATATAGAAAAGAGTTTTTCATGAATTTGAAGAACTTCTATTCAGATTGGCTGAAACAAATCAAAGAAATCCCACCTTCTTGAAAAAATTTTACAATGGGCTGCGCGAAGAAAACCAAAATTGGTCGTTCTGTAGGGCGTTCTCTCGGGAAACAGAATGTAGACAAATTGAGACCTGGGCCAGATCTGACACCAGACTGACTTGAAATTTGTCCATACAGGTTTTTGTATTTCGATTATCAAAAAAGTTTTTCTAATATAAACATGGTAAAAATTAATTTTTAAAATTTCTAAGCGCAAGTGAAACCCACCACTAATTGGCTGATCTAGGTCAAGATTCTATACGACCTGGACGTCAATTGGACATATAATTTGTCAAAATTTCATGACCATAGCTCCTTTACTTTTCGAAATATGGTAGGAAGAATAAAGTTATACGCACGGAAATTAAAAAAAAATACGTTTTTGAGTTCCTTGGATCGAATTATATCAATTTATATCAAAAAAGTGTATTTAAAAATTTAGGTAATTATTAACTTTCCTTTACACAAGGAAGCAAAATTAATTATTAAATGCCCTATAGATTATTCATTCAAGATAATTTAGAGCAGTTTTAATAATGAGAAAAAGTGTCATCGTTAATTACAATATTTGGTAATTTGTTCATCTTATTTAATTATATCAGTGAAATGGATCAATGAACCAATTAATTGTTTTCTGCTAGTCTTCCTGCAATGATCTAAGACGAGTTTCAATATGGCAAAGTCGTTATTGAAGAGCAAAAAATTACTGTCAGAAAAACGTCGTTTTTCTTCAAAGTCGGAATAAAAATAAAATATATAAACAAAAGGAAATTACAAAATCAATAATGAATTAATTATAACAATAACTCTCAAAAACAGTTTTACAAATTTTAAACAAAAAAGTTTAAATTGCGGCAATTTATACAGTAGTAAATTTTACTATGCAGCAGATTCAACTCTTCTCACAATTAGTCTTAAATCATGAGTACTTTTTCCCCTCTTGATTTTTGATAGATCACTTAGCACAGTAGAATCTACTGCGTACTAAAATCTGCCACATTTTGTAACCGAGCCTCACTTTTTATTAGTTTGTTAAAAAAAATTTTTTTTTTTATACTATATACGTAATTCTTTACATACAGGGCACTTTTGAAATCAAAAAATTTTCTTAATTATGTTTTTAAATTTGTATTTTGTAGTTAAGGTTAGACTTAAGGACACTAAAATAAGAGCCATCAATAGTACTTACGCAACAAACTTATTTGTAGCACTCCTGGATGAGCATTTTAACATCTTGCATTTTCCGTATTCCTATAACTAAGGCTTACTGTTATATAAAATAAGGCAATATAATAAAATTTTCAACAATAAAAAAAACATTTATCTAAAACAAATAATAACAAAAAGAATGTTCAAAAAAGTCAATAAAATTAATATCAAAACGTAAAAATATGATACTAAATGTATTGATGTTGATATCTCCGTTTATAAATTAAAATTATTGATCTAAAAACCTTACTTTTTATTACCTTTTGGCAAACATTTTTCAAAAGGGTAATACTTTATTATCAGTCCTCCCTGCGAGAACCCAAAAACAAGGTTGCGTCGATGGATGTTACGTCAATGGAAAAAACAAAAAAAGTCTTCCTAAATTTCTAAAATAAAAGGTTTTACTCCGAAATATTTAAGTTATTACGTCGATAGATCTTTATTAACACACACTACGTTTTTTGGAATTCTTCTTAATTTGCTATCAAAGTTTAGATTTTTTTAAAACTAGATGAACAAGTAGAGAAATTTTTTTCATGCAATTTTACACGAGCAACGAACCCAACACGCTATTTTTGGTAGTCAGATGATAGCCGTTTATGTACACGAAAAAAAATTGTTGAAGCTTGACTATATAAGACCTTGGGATAGGCCTCAAATTTTTTAAATTTTCATATAACGCTTATTGCGAGGTTCAAGACAATCCTGTAAATATTGAAAAGATTTCGCGAAGTATGCCATGACTCTCGAAATATATTTTTACTATTTATAGAGAGTTTAGGAATAATTCGCGGACACTTTTCATTATTTCAAAATTTATCTCAAATCTTGTAATAAATGCGTTACGGAATTTTTTTAAATTTTTGGTTGAACTCAAAGTCTTAGACAATCAAGTAAAATTTCAACAACATATTTTTTCCGTATCAACGTAATCACAAAAAGATTTTTGTGGAAACTCATATTTCAATATGCATATTGTTGTTTACATCACACGAATTGACAAACTAACGCTAAGAGGAAGATTCGTACTATTTTTTATAATACCATTATTAGTTTTAATAATTTATCCTTTGGGCACGGAAGTGCTCTGTTTGTTAAGAAAACCCCATATATGAAAAACAAGGACAGTCTTGTTTGGCAGAAAACCGCGACTTTTTTCGTGATTTAGACAGCTCCACCTTCTTTGAATTCAAGTATGGCTCCGGGTGCAAATTTCGTCGAAGCGATTTGTGTTTCTCGAAACGTCGCGACTGCCTTTCAGAATTTCTCAAACGGCAGCCTCGATTTTCTGTCACCGCAAAATTCTGTACTGTCCGGTAGGTAGGTAGGTAGGTAGGTACACTTGGTAATTTATGATGTTGACGGGGAGAAGCAACGTTGAACGATCGATTCGACTTAAGTGAGCGCTTCTCAGCACCGCATACCGTTGTGTCTGTAAGGAAATATATTCGCGAGCATCCGGGTGCCTCTGGTCTCGAAGAAGCTTCTAGCTCCTGGCTCCTGGAACCTGGATCCTACCTTCGTGGTGCACGGTTGTTTGGTAGCAGTAAAAAAATCCGTGACCGATGTGGCAATTAGCGAGACTCTTGTACACTGGGGGCCTTCTGCAGCATGTGCAAGCAAGAAGTTACGACGACTGCCACGGTGTAACACTTAGCGCCGCGGTCGCCGATCAGACAAAGTTCCTATGCACTATACACCTCATGAAAATTATTTTCGCGATTCAAGTCATGCGAAGGTGACCGAGTCGATTTAACGCTGCATTTTTCTCTACCCGAACAATTTGCACGTTTGCTTCACGAATACCGCGCTTTTTATGTCCATGACCATATACGCTTGAAGCTGGGTATTAAAGACTTCGCAAATGTCTCCAGACATTCACGAGCGAATCTTGTTAATGCGCCCGGATCGTTATGACGATTTTCGTTGAATCCGACTTCTCATTCCCTAATTTATTGTTCAAGCGCGATTAAATTTTCCCCTTTTAATTCCTCCCAACCAAAACAAAAACTGCACGTTCGTTTCAACAAAAATTTATCGATTCAAAAAACAAATTTTGTTAAATACTTTTTATTATTCGTAGGTAAGAATTTGGTTAACCGTATTACACAAATTTTATTGAATCAATTTTTCTTATCCTGGCTTTTTCTCGCATCATCAAAACATTTTATTTAATCTGCAAAATATTTATTTTCATTAACTAAATGTAATAAAAGATTCTTGCACGTCATAAACTTTTTTGCTTAAAATTCAGTGAATATAGACTGTTCATTGATTTTGTATTCCCTTTTTATTTATACATTATATTTAAACAGAAAGTATAGAAAAACTGACGATCAGAAAATAATTTTGTACACTTTATTGACCTATTCAATTGTTATAAGCAAATTAGTTGAACAAAAATCTAATATTGTAATTCATGTGGTGGAAAAGTGTTTCTTTTTGCTACAGCTGCATGTTAATCACAAAAGTCTATAAAAAATTACCAATAATCATTATTAATAGAAATTTTTGTTTCTTTTTTGTCTACTAGCCCTTATTGTATTCTTAAATGTTGACGTTTCGCCCGTCATCGCCGGGCCTCACCAGAAATTTTTGTATCAGGACAAGCATATCTTCAATCTAAAATAAAGATGTTTATAAAAAAAATTGTTAGAGTGGTTTTGTTGGAAGTTAAAATAGGACTTTTTATATGCGCTATAGTGTACATTTTATGAATATACTAAATTACTGATATTTATTCTAAACAGTTCTTTAAATTTACTTTTGATTCTACCCACGATAATGGTATGAGTAATTTGTTATTTTTTAATTATTTATTATAATGTTTGGCCAATACTTCTGTTTAGTTTGATTGCCGATGCCAAGACCCTAATAAATAATTAGAAAATAATGAATTGCACAAGCCATTATCATGGGTGGAAAAAAAAAGTAGTTTGAAAACTATTTGGAATAAATATCAGTGAATTTAGCGCATTAATAAAATGTACAAGATAGGGTTTATAGAAAGTCCAAACTTAGCCTCCAAAAAAATAATGCGATATTGTTTTTTATATAAACATCTCTATTTTAGATTGAAAATATGCTTGTACTGAATCAAAAACTTTTAATGGGACGTGGCGATGACGGGCGAAACGTCAAAACTCAAAATTTAAGAAGAATACAATAAAGATAGTAGACAAACTAGAAACTAGGAAATACTATTAATTCTACATTTAACCAAAAGCCAAGCACCAAAAACATAATAATAATTGTATAAACCTAACTTGCTATAAATAATATTTAAAAAAATTTATGTCATAATTAAGTTAATTATTATATTTTTACAAATACAATTAAACACAATTTTTTAAAATATTTGGATCAGTACAAGTGATTAAGAGATATCTGAATTGGAAAAACCACGAATTTAAATAATTTATCACAAGAATTGATTATAAGAATAAGTTTTATAAAATGTTAAGACCAGCAGTCACTTTTACAATAATTTTTAGAAACTTTTGCGGAACGAAACACTTTTCCATCGCGAATTACGATATTTAATCAATACTTTACTTAATTTTTTTATAGCAATTAAATGTGTCAATAAACAAACTATTCGTATTCTGTGACACACCATAGGACTATTTGTAATACAGATATGCAGGTGTCGAAAAGTAAACAATTTTTTTCTGAAAAACGTTATTTTTTCCATACTTTGTGTAAAATAAAATATAAGAAAATTACTAAATCGATGAATAACGCCCTATTTCAAATTTATTAAACTTTAAGAATAAGAATTAGAATTAGAATTAATTAATTAATTAATTATTCTCTCTTAGAATTAAATCGTACTAAGAATTAGGTTTTTGGAAAATAAAGTTTTCTATGATTTTAAGAATTGAAATAATGTTATCAGTCATATGTTACAAAGAAAAAACATGGAGAAAGTTTAAAAGGTACAAAAAATAATTTTTTTAATAATATTTTTTGTAATTATACTTTTTCTTAATGTCGCTTCTCACGAATTTGTTTAAATTGGTTAAATTTTAATCATTCATGTCTTTTTTATTGGGAAAACATTCGCTACTACGGTACTGTTTCCAGTTTATAAAATAAGTAAATAATCTTTACATTTACTTATTTGTTGAAAAAAAATCTTTAAACAAATTATTTGAACGTTTTCAAGCAATTTCAATGGTTTTCAACTATTTTTCAAAAATAGGTAAGAAGGGATATTAAGAAAAAATTCATTTGCAAAAGCATTGTGAAAATAAATGCTTTTGGTATGTTTTAAAATTTTTCATTAGACATAATGTTTTTTATTTGAAATCACATAATCAGTACTATACGTTAATTGTCAAAATCATAGAAAAACTATTTTTTTTAAATATGATTTTTGGCACAAGTACCTCAAAAAAAATTGAAATCAGAGAAAAATTGTAGGCTTTATACAAATTTTTGAGCTAAGAAAGCAATGTACTAGATGTGGTATTACTAATTATTAATTAATGTGGTTAATTTTATTTTATAACTGTCTATGATTTCTTAATTTATTTGCCCTTTTTCGCATTTAGATCTCAAATCGAATCAAAAACTTTCCTCGTGAAAAAATGCTTATTCAATACTGTATTACATAAGGAAAAATCGAGAATAAAATTCTAAATAAGAGATGTCTAGGAACTGTGTATACATATGAACAGTGAGAGCAATCGTGGATGGAAATACACAAATCAATAATGTTGTAACCTATTATGGCGATCAATCTATATAACCTATAGGTTAACTATTCTCAAAGAAAGTTGAGTATGACAACTTTGTCAATAAAAATATTGTAAAGAAAAAGAGAGCATTAGGAGGATATATAAGTTTCACAATATTGAAATAACATTAATAATATAAAAGGAGCTTTATTTATAGTCATCGCTCAATCTCTCACTCTATCCATGTGGGAATTGAAGATTGCTAATGGAAAATAATAACATATTTATGTTTCCATTCTTCGTACAAAGGAGCTAAAATATCTTTACACTAATAGTGTCTACCTCTTGCAATGATATGGTACTGTTTCTTAATGAAAAGATATGAACAAGTTCTTACAACAGCTCAACTCGTTCTTTACTTTATTGTCATTTTTCAGTTAAAAAGAGCAAACGATAAACCTGTTATTTCTGAAGACTATACTTTTTTTTAATTCCGTGAACACAAAAGCGTCGAGCGCCATATGTGGAACGGAGCTCAATGGAAATAATAATACAAACAAATAACACCCTCTCTTAGTAGGAACTAACATATCATTAGGCTTTTTTTTTTAACTTGATGGCAGGATATCTAATAAGTTAAAGACTCTCCGGAAAACGAGTCTATGATATATGTTTCATTATTTATACTGACAACCAGAAATATCTTTAACCGTCCGAAAAAAAGTTTGCTTGATAACAAAATAATTTTGTTGAGCCCTCTTTTAAGCTAGCTGATCTTTAATTTGAAAAAAAAACTTAAAATTATACAAAAATGGTAGGCTGTAGGCGTTTGTATATGAAGAGAAAGCTATGCTAAGGCAGTCTAGGACTCAGTTTAACATTACTGTGGGCTTCAGTCTAATTCTACTAACATTCAATGACAGTTTTCGATCTGCATCGTTTATGGTGATCGACATAGATAATAATTATCTCTAGAGATTTAAAATTCTCTTTTGTTTCCTGGAACTGTGGTTATTTAAACAAGTTGATGTCGAGTTTCCACTCCATGTGAAGTCTAGCATTTGAGTGCGTCATTCATCATTAAGTTTTTTTTCGCGGGCCAACAGTACGCTTTTCTTGTTTACGAACCGCGCGTTCCGGAGAACGGTTTTGCCTCCACTTTTTTCTGCAGTCTTCCGGAACGTGGATGGGCACCTACACAAGATAAGTATAAGTATAGATAGCGAAGCATTTGAGCGAGTTTAATCTAGGTTGTAGGTGGAATCTTGGAGACTTTCGAGTAGTAGTAGTAGCGATGATGGTGGGTTTCGAACGCGGACATGGAAATCCCGTGGCTGGTTTAGAATCAGCGATAATACAGAGTTGCAGAGTCATCCAGATCTGGGTGAGCTTGAGTGCTATACTTGTTAAGGCGCA
>JAUELO010000133.1:2335043-2345332 GCA_032357855.1 Amphibolips quercusostensackenii
GTTAAATGCATTATTTTTGTGACAGCCCTGCCGATAAAACAGACACTGAATCGGCAGAAACAGTCGCTGAAATGGCACTGGTCATTGTCGTTTCAGTGCTGTTTCAGTGCCTGTTTCATCAGCAGAAAGGGGTGCCTTCCCGGACTTTTCTCAATTTCTTGTGGATTTCATATTTTTCGAAATGAGAGTTGCCACAATGTAAATTGCCGTAAATGTGGCTTTACACAAATGTAACTTGCTGCAATGTGACTTGTCGCAATAAGACTTGTCACACATATGACTTGCCGCTGTATGAATTGCCGTAAATTCCGGGGGTTAGCATGATTCAACCCCAAAATGTTAAGATTTTTTCTTTATGAAAAATGTCAATTTTCTACGTAAAACGATGAAAATGAAATGAAAAATGGTTAAAAATTGTAAATCTTTTGTGAAATTTGATTATTTTTGTTTAAAATAACTGAGTACCGGTGAAAAATGTTGCCATAACCCTTATTGGTCCCAAAACTGTGAATCTTCTTTAAAATCCATATCAATATTTCCGTACATTCAACCTATGATTGTATATATGTTTTTATCTTCCTTTAAATCTAAGGATTTTTTTCAAAAAAATACAGATTTCCGGTTTAAAACGCCCACATAATCTACAATTGTTAAAAAGTTATGACTCTTCTTTGAAAATTAATTGTTGTATTAAAAATACCAATTTTCGACAAAAACAGTAACACAATCCGAAATTGTTTCAATTAAATTTCCAGTGTTTATTGAAATCAAAATTTGATTATTTTTTGATAAAAATCATTGAATTTGAATCTAAATATTCTAAATTAAAAATACAAATTTCAGGTAAAACATACCCACATAAGCTAAATTTGTTGTAAAATTGTGAATATTCATTAAAATTGAATAATTTTTTATAAAAAATACTACTAATTTGTGACGAAAACACTAATCTAATATAACAGAAAATTGTTCAGAATTGTGAATCTTCTTTGAAATCTTATGAATTGTGTTTAACATATCCGAATTGCTGTGGAAAATGTAAATATAACCTTAATCTGTTTAAAGATTTCAAATCTTCTTCGAACTATAATGCGTTTTGTTATAAAATACCAGTTTTTTGTGTAAAACTATAACATAACCTAAAATTCTTCAAATATATGTGAATGTTTCTTCAAGTATAATTTTTTTAAATGAAAGCACCTATTTTTTATGAAAAACAATCACATAATCCAAAATTTTTAAATGATTCTAAATCTTGTTCAAATTATGTATTATGACTTTTCTTTTAAAATACCAAGTCTGGGTGTAAAGCGCTAACGTAACCTGAAATTGATAAAAATATGAACCTTTAAAATCTAAGGATTTTTGTTGGAAATAATTGATTTCCCGTGAAAAAAGTATAATCTGAAACTGTTTAAACATTGCAAATCTTGTTTGAACTATGAAAATTTTCGCTCTAAAACGTGAATTTTTGGTGCAAAGCGCTAACATAACCTAATATTGTTAAAAGTTGTAGATCTTCTCAATCTATTCTCTTGATTAAAAATACTTATTTTTGAAGAAAAACACTACAATAATCCAAATTTGTTGAAATATTATCAATTTCTTCAAATTATAATGATTTTTGTCTTAAAATATGAATTTTTGATTTGAAATGCTAACATTAACTGACATTCACCAAATTTATAAATCTTCTTTGAAATATAATTTTTCTAAATTTAAAATACTTAGTTCCTACGAAAAACACATAAATAATCCAAAATTCCTGAAAGATTCTGAATCTTGTTTAAATTATAATTACTTTTATTAGAAAATACCAATTTTCGATGTCAAACGACACAACCAAATACTTGTCAAAAATTATGAACCCTTGAAATCTAATGATTTTTGTTGAAAAAACGCCTAACGATAAAAAAACGCTAACAAAATCTAAAATTGTTGAAAATAGGGAACCTTGATAATGATTTTTGTTTAATAATTTTAATTTACGGTGATGAAACCTAACACAAATTAAAACTTTTACATGATTTTATATTAAAATTCTGTTCAAATAATACTACGCTTACCTGGAAAGACACATGGCTTAATGGTTTAATATTAATAATTTCCAGCGAAAAGCACCAAACACGTTTAATATTTATCAGAATTTATTAGATTAATAAACTAATTAAATTATAACCTGTAAGAAGCTGCTGAAACAAATATAAGTTAAAATTTTCTCTAATTCATAATTTATATGATGCACATATGCTTTTGTAAATAGATTGGACTGATTTTTCAGAAATTAAGTATCAAGCACTGTAGGTTAAGCGAGGCGCTATGGAACACGCGGCGGGTAAAACAACGCATGATGGGGATGATATGAAACAATTAAAATATCAATTTTAATTTGTAAATAATTTCGGAAAAAAAGGCGAAACATCAAAATCGATGCCATGGGTCACCAGCTAGAAGAGATATAATTTTGAAATACGTATTTTAGGCAATACATAACCTGAATAATAAGGGTGAGGAGGAGAGGAAGGATGAAAGACAATAAAGGAATTTAAAATAATAAAAAATTATTCTTTATATCAAATTTGAATTAAAATATGCATATTAGTTGAAACTTACGTACATAAAAGGATGAGAAAAACTAAATTTGAATTTGAATTAAATCTGAATAAATCCTACATATGAAAAATCACACAAATTACTTATTATACATCTAACCTACTTATATTGGACAAAATCTCAAGAGTACATATTAAAACACCTGCTTGATTAAATTTTTTTTTTTTTTGACACTGTTGTTCATAAATTTTATAAAAAAATGATACGAATATTTTTCGCAGAAGGAATCCTAAACTCAAATTCTTGTAACCTAACTATAGGTGACCTTTAAATTAATTCAGGCTACAATACGCCAGCAAATAAAGTGTAATTGTACCTGAGTTTTTGACAAACCGCTTTCATGTCATTTTTTTGCTGATATTTAGCAACTTTTCGACAACGCGTGGATGCCGGCACTCCGTATTTACTTTGAGCTTTCCGATATTTAGCTCACCATTCCTTACGTTTTCGATTGCCCTTTGCAGACTTTGCTCAGATTAGTTCTGTCTAACAGTCTTTTTTTTATAACTTTGCATTTTAATAACTTCAATCATGTACTTCATCACCTTTTATTATTTCTTGAAAATATCTAGCAACTATCTGCCCAACTCATCTTGTTGCATCTCGCCCCAAACGACAACTTTGATCGAAATCATTAATTTTATTTTCTAAATGACTTAGAATGAAATCTATTGTCATGAAAAGAAAAAAACTTTACTTTTTGAAATTTTTCTAAGGGGAAATAGGATCAGAACATTATTAGTATTTTATTATCTCTCGAAAATCACACCACTCTTGAGTTCTGAAGTACTAAAAATTTGCACCTAATTTCTGATACAATTTACTTAAATATCCATTCTTTTTGCACTTTCCTCAACTCATTAGACTTATTTTCATTTATTAAATTAATATCAAACTTGAAGTATGGATATTTTCTTAAATATAGTAGCGTTCTATTTTACCCGCCTGTTCCCTCGCGCCCCACCTTCCAGTAAGTTGCTATTGATTGATCATGAAAGGTCATCGAAGGTTCGTCAATAGGTAAATCAATACGTCTCGAAGACGGGAACAATTAAATAAAAGACAGTACCATTATATTCCTAATATCAAAAATACTTTCTTTTTATAAACAAAGTATAGTATATTATGCACATAGGGGGAGAAGAGGGACTTTTTTGACGAGTACTGTAAGCGAACAAAAGTAGAAAAAGTTTCTCACCCCTTTGGCGCATACGATATTTTTTTTAATAAATAGACGATTCCAAACATTTTTCGAAATACAGTCATGATTTCAGCCTATATTAGATTTCGAATAAAGGAAGCATGATTTAAGGTAATTTTAAAGGTGATTTATGGTGACTTATCATAAATTGACTAAAATTCAATTCAAAATGTCTATAAATTTCCGTAAATTTATTCAACTTTTGGTAAATAATAGTAATATTACAGGTAATTTATGGTAACTTAAGACAAATTACCCAAAATTCAATTAAAAAATTTCTATAAATTTTCGGTAATTTACGGTAATTTTACAGGTAAATATGGTAACTTAACATAAAATAACCAAAATTTAATTTCAAAATTTCCATAAATTTTCTAAAATTTATTAAATTTTTCTGTATGTTATGGAAATATTACAGGTGTTTTATGATAACTTAAGATAAATTACCTAAAATTCGATTTAAAATATTCTATCGATTTCCGGAAACTCTCGATAATTTACGGTAATTTCACTGGTAAATATTGTAACCTACCATAAATTACCCAAAATTCAATTGAACAAATTTTCATAAATTTCCTAAAATTTATTAAATTTTTTGGTAAATTATATTAATATTGCAGGTAATTAATGGTAACTCAAGATAAATTACCCAAAATTCAATTTACAAATGTCTATAAATTTCCAGAAATTTTCGGTAATTTACAATAATTTTACAGGTAAATATGGTAACTCACCTTGAGTTACAGGTAATTTATGGTAACTTAAAATAAATTAACCAAATTTCAGTTAAAAAATGTCTATAAATTTCCAGAAATTTTCGGTAATTTGATTAAGTGTCCATAAGTCACCGCAAAATTCTATTATCTGCAACAAAAATTTCTTTACAGTTTTTACGGTGAGTGGCCCCGCTTCATAGGCGTCGAAAAGGGCTCAAATCAAGCATGTATCATAAAAAATAATTTTGTCTAAAAATTAAAAAAACGGTTTTGGTTGATCATGGAATGTCCTAGGTCAAATCAAAATGGAAGATCCTAGGGTCAAATCATATCGAAATATGCGGTAAGTTTGTTTTTTTAAAACTAAAGACCCAGATTTGAATTAATTCGGAAGTGTTGAAACATGGTAACTTTTTATTTGTTCTTCAAATACAATTTTCGTTCATTATTGTAGCAATAAATTTATTTTCGCTTATTAAAATAAAAATACAAAGACTTATAAATATGTTTGACTCGATTAAATTACATTTTATATTGTAGAAATATAGATTTTCTCGATTTTATAATCCACATAAATGTGACATTTTTCTACAATTTGATTTTTCGAAAATAAAATTTCGAAGTTAGCATTAAATAATTTGATATAAATATGTCCTAAATACCTATTTAATTATTATTATTATTATTATTATTATTATTACCTCTAAGTGTTAATACTTTTAAAAATAATGCGCAACCGATTCAGATAAAATAAAATAGAAATGGGACTATACCATTTTTAATTTAGAAACTTATGAAGTTATTTATAAAGAAGACTGAAATTATCTCAAAAGCGGCGCTTGTCGAAGGTAACCCTAATTTTAAGCGAATTGTAGCTATTCTCCCAAAAATGAGTTAAGCGTCTCGTTTACCTGAATAGGTAACCAATAGGGTCCAGACACGGTGCTTATCCAAGATTCAGATACTGATCAGGTAGACCCTGTCAGTCGCTGAATGTCATTGTCGGCTCGGTTTGAGTCGTCCAACCAATTGGATTAAACGTATCCATTACTATTGTCAACTTTAAACGACCATTCTTGGCGGCTGGTCGAGCGCGCCTGAGCGAATATTATTCAGATTTCCGAAACATCTCTCCGTACTCCTAAGGTTACGAGATCTTGAGTCCAAGTTTCCGCAAACGCAAATCTCTTTTTCCATAACGTGTGAACCGGAGGACAGAATCGTCACGGAACTCCCTTTTGCCGGTTCGCCGGTGTCCCTTTTTTCTTTTCACCTAACGAGCTATCGATAGCGACAAGAAGTGCTCTTAAAGATGTCCTCCGGAGGTCTTTTCTTTCTGGCTTCTGTTTTCGAGCGACCGTTCTGTCCAATTTCCGGTTCGGTGGTCCGAACTCCCGGAGAAGCGTTTTAGAAGGAACAACGAAGAGGAAGCGGCGTGGTCAGTCGATTCAGCTTTTGTAATTTTTCCGTAGTCGTCCACAACCAGATAAACGACCCCGTCGTTGCACATAGACGTGGACGGCTTGGGGGTAGAACTGGGTTGAAGAATTGTAAAGAAAGAATTAATTAGTTTGACGAAATATTGGTATTTGGAATTGGGATTAAAAGTTGGATCCAAAATATCGGTGTTACTGCTTTGGGTATGGTAAGACTAAATTAAATTAAAGGTTGCACTCCCTTTTCAGAAGTTTCAATGTCTATTAGAGCGTGCCTGGAATAATAAAAGCGTTTTTTACGTATTGGAGATATAAAGTTTGTTCTTTCTCTTTCAAGATATTTTGTATTCAATATGCCTTATAGCTTTGAAGCACAAGACTGAAAATTTGGAGACGTATAACAGGAGAACCTTCTAAACCTAAGACTTGTTGCATTTTTATTATAAATTACGTATTTCCAATGTATGAATTGCTGGTTTCTTTTTTGTATAAACTTTTATCAAAATCGATAGCTCTAATCCCAAATTTATTAATAGCATAAGCAAAGAGAAACTAAAATTTATTAATTAGGGATTATAAAATAAGCATTAAATTATGAATACATATAATGAAAAGAGTATCCAACTTCAAAAGCTTAAATTTTAAAATCAGTCAACAAAGACGAATTTCCAATTAAAACTTCTTTTTAAAAATTTAAATCTTAAAAGATTCAAAATTGACATGTTTCAGGCTTTATTTTTGAAAGCTTAATTTTTATATAATAGGCATGGATGAAAACTGCGATTAAATGTTCAAAATTTATTTATTAAAGAGTTTAAAATCCTTTAACTTCGTAATTTCTGACTTAAAAAATGTAAATGAGTTGATAAGTAATAGTTATTTTTTTATAAACAATTTAAAAAATAATTTCTTTTCGAAAATGATTATAACCAGTAAAAAATATATTTGAAAAAAGTTAATATGGTGAAATCACAAAAAATCTAATTACTAAATAAATAAAAAAATAAAAACCAAAAATGGAAAAATGTTTAAATAAACAATTGTTAAAATATTTTCACCAAAAATTGCAACATGAATTGTATTGATTTATTAAAGATTTTTTTACAAAGAACAATCTTTTCTATGCTCGACAATATTATTATTCAGAAGATTGCAATTTTGGAAGGTATAATTGAATATTTTTTCCACAATCTTTTTCTTGGCGAAAAAGAAGAGTTACGAATTTTTAATATCGAATTATATTGCTTTTCGTAATACTACAGTTTCAGAAAGCTTCTTTTAAATGTTCAATTAAATTTTCAAAATGATGATTTGACAGTTGAGAATAATTTTATGTGGATGAGTTCTTGATTTCCAAACTTTAAACTTGGACGAATTCAAAAGCAAAATAAGGTAGGATAAAAAATTCTAAATATACTATAAATACTTTACTTTCGGTCACTTTTATCTTTATGTATAATGGATCATCCATATACATATTACATAAGGCTTTTTTCTACGATTTTTGACCCTCCCTCTGGCCTTGTAACGCTACCGTAACAAAAGACCATTAGCCCCCATCCCCTCATTGTAACGTAACATTTATTCATTTGCTTTTTTCTATGAAGAAATATAACTGCACGCTTGATTTATTTCAAATTTTATGCATATCACTTTCGCCAATTTTCTAAAAGAAAAATTTTATTCTATGTATGCATAAATGTGGTTTTGTGACTATTTTGTAGTGTCTTGAAAACTAAGTTGAAAAATGTGTTCAAGTTTAATTAAACGTATTGCATTTCTTCTGTTTGAACAGAACTAATTTTATAAAAAATAATTTCAAAAAATATGCTTACCTTCGGAACTTGAACTTGAACTTTGATCTTGAAACTGAAATTGTTTTTCAATATTTGACTTTGAAGACGGTTCGCGAAGCACCTGCGATTTTGACGATTACATTCTCATTGCGACACTCGCGCTTCGCACTCGAAAATTAAGTTATACAGATATTTTTTTTATATAAGGAATATATAAGGAGTACAAGAAGCAGGTATCATGTGTTTTTTTCAAAATGACTCAAAAAATATATTTAGTCATAAACTTTGATTCCGTTGGTTCACAGTTAGGTTCTAAAGTCAACAATTTCTAAAACTCTTAAAAATATGTTGCTTCAAATTTTTAAAATGCTCTGTATTTTTTTATTTTGGTTGGATTAATCTGGTTAACGAACTTGGCCTTCAGTTTGAACCCTAAAAAGTGTATCGATGTCTGATTTGATTTTTCAAATCCTTCAAAAGTTAACGTGGCTGCAACATTTAAGTAACCACACAGCTATACATACAGACAGTCATGTAGATAGACATTAACAAAATTTTATGATTTTTTAACTCTGTGAGTGCGCCGAAACGTAAAGATGCGTTAAAAACTAGAGATCGAAAATTTGGGCGATTCCAGTACACTCCAGCATGGAAATTAAAAAATTGTAAATAAGTATATCCCATTAACCATATACAAAAAAACGTAATTTTTTATAACATTTTAAAAAATGCTAACTTAAAAAAAATTATTTTTTTGAAATATTATTTTATATTATTATTTATTATTAAAAAATGTACACACACAAATTTGCAATAATTTTTGGACCCATACAAAATCTTTTAATTTTTTAAATTTCACCAAAAACATTCTACAAACATCTATCTTACAATTAAAAAAAAAGTTTTTATTATTTTAATATTTAAAAACTTTCAATCCCTCTGTGGTAGCTAAAAGTGATATCTAACATTTTTATAAATCACAGATTATCTTGTTTAGAAATCTTCAACTTTTTTACGTACCCTAAGAACATATAAAAAAAATTTCTCTACTTCCTCTACCATCTTATATTATTTTACTATTTCTTTAATTATTACATTTAAAAGAATGTCATCTAAAATATCTCTACCTACCCTCCTCCCTTATCCTAACAGAATCATAACAACTGTTTTTTAACCCTCCTTTCCCACCTAAAAGAGATACGTAATATGTGGACGACGCCTAAGTTTACAGAAAATTTGGCTAAATGTCTCTTTGATATCAAGATACCCCAAGAAAATACAACCCAGTATTATTCGAGTAGCTCATAAAGACCTATTTCGTCTGCATTCCTCTGAGTTTTAAAATAACATGGACCTGTTGCTTTCATCAAAAGGATAGTACCAGTCCACAAATCTCCTGTTATTCTGTAATGAAGAATTGAAGATCGAAAAAACTACTACGAAGAAATGCAAGTGATTCACATTTGGCTAGGCTGAACCAAAGCAAACCCTTCTTCATTCCTCACAGTTAGTTGAACTCAAGCAATCCTTTTTTTCCTGGCAGCGTTACAGGCATGAATTCGGTTGCGATTCGGTTACGTTGGTCGAGCTTGGAATCGAATTGAAGTACTGCAGATTCAACTGGTTCCGTTCCTAGTTCGAATCTTGGGATGGGTTCGCGAGAGAGGACAGTGGTAGGTGATCATCCGGCACGGTTCGTTGGAAAAAGGTACGAAGGATAATGCTGGGACAAAGGAAGGATGCGCGCGCTCGACTGTGCAATCCTAGAAACCATTTCGTTTGTCGGAGGAGAGCTGATAATAAAAAAAAAGGAAAAGAATAAAGAAACAAGGAAAGAGGAAGAGAAAAAATAAAAATAGAAGAGGGGAAAATAACGAAGATGTACAGGGATCTGTTTAACAGGATGATCTGCTGGAAGAAGGGAAGAGCCCTTATTCGAGATTATTTTCTTGCCATTTCAGGGCTAATTTCGTTCACATAAAGACCGGATCCTTGGACACCCGGCTTAACGTCATCGTGTATTCTATTCTTGCCCAACGAAACGGCTCCTTCACCTTTTTGTTTAGTCGGCGAAACATTTTCTAAACATTGCGTCGCGAGTTAGACAGAACGATTGCGTGGCTGCACGGTTGAATCGGTTAGTGCTTTGATGTTCTCTCGTTTGTAATGATTATGGAAATACAAGGATAATTCTACTGAGCTAGCAACTTCAAAATCTATTGGCCACCTTCCACGCGCCATAGGAAGGGCGCCAGTTTTCGCTAGATCGACCTAGCTGATGCAGGTGATCTTGTCTAAGACGGGATACCGTACAGATTATTTCGAAATTTCATTTTGTGATGCAACCAATAACCTACAGCGTGTCTTAAATTCTTGATGGAAAAATCAGCTTACTATCTTTTGAAGGAAATATAATTGTTTTGGTTGCTGTGCTTAGTTCAATCAATTACTTTAACAGGTTGTGTGACCATGGTCCAGATAAAAAATCGGGTGCATTTCCGAATAGCTTAATTCTCCCATTTTATTT
>JAUELO010000133.1:2380349-2390387 GCA_032357855.1 Amphibolips quercusostensackenii
TAGACTTTCTTTTGTTGGAACCCAACGTCAACCAACTGCACTGCTTGATTTTAAAATTTCACTCACTCGGGCAGCAATGAAGTTAGGAAGTTTATTATAAATGTTAACCCACTGAAAGACGGTTCTAAAATAAGACTAGTCGTAGCGATCTTCCATGGAGATATCAAAAGCTTCCTGTATTATTTTAGCCAATCGTATTTCTAAGACGGCTGCCATTAATTCCATTCTAGGTATTGTCAATATCCAAAGTGCAGCTACTCGTGCCTTTGACGAAACCAATACTACGTCTACTCCATCCTCATCTTGAATTCTGAGGTAAACTGCTGCTACAAAAGCTTCTTCACTGGCGTCACAAAATGTGTGCATTTGTATAGATGTTGCTTTTTCTAACATTTCTGAATATTGCCTGAAAATTTTAAAATCATCGAATGTCATCAATTTTTGAACCCAACATTTCCATGTTTAAAACATCATGTTAGTTATAGAATGATTTCATCCAAGTTTTGCTTTCCATATTCGCTGAAGTAATATTTTTGCCTTTACTGTGATTGGTAACGAAACTACTGAATTGTATACTGACAGCTATTTTACAAAACTTCCCTTTTTGTAGGTATTATTAAAAAATTAAGTGAATCTCGGTTTATTTTGTTGAATTTCAGAGAGAAACTCAGGTAGTCTTTCTCTGCAATCCACTTAACTTCGAGAACTTGTTGTTCATTCTTTTTTTCCAGAATATTAGTCGACATGTCGTCTGCTAGTAAATGATTAGGAATGCTCTTTATGACAGTTTTTGAATAACTAAAGAAATTCTTAAATTTGAAGCATGCTTGATCTTGGACGAAGATAATATCTCAAATAATTTTAATTGCTTCTTATGCAGTTGCTGTACTATGAATGTAGTCATCAACATAATGATTATCGATGATGTATGGTGATGAATGTAATCGATGATGTATGATGATGAGTCTAATCGATATGTTTTTGTTAATAGTTAAAAAATTTTGAATATAACAAATGTTTATAAAATAAATATTAAAAACAGAAATAATAATTCGTTTAGTTATTTTACGACATATAGGATCCAAAAAAACACCGTGAGTGAAAAATTGAATTTTGCGAGTCTTTGGCGCTAATTATAATTTTTTGGGTTCTTTTTTAACACAAACTGTTTCTACAAACCGTTAGAGCGAGGCATTGATCGATTATTCTTGTCGGTAGTGATTGCTGAAAATATTCATTATTATTTATAACAATGTTTTCTTAAAATAATGCTGGAAATGCAGTTTTCTCGGAAATTTGTATCTTTTTATTAAGTTCTTACTTAGTGTGAAGTAATAATTAATGTAATTCCACAATAACAATTGTTTGAGTACATTATTTTTGTTTATAACTATCTTTTTTTAAATAATTGCTTGAATGTTGCGGTTTGTTCTAAAATTTTTAAAGTTGTTTTGACTTTTTAGTTATGAACAAATAACAAATAAATATTTAAGAAAATTATTTTTTGAAGAATCTCTTTTTTTGCAAATAAATTTTTATAAAATAAAAGAGATATTTGGAGTATCTTCAAATTTTCTATATGGATCATATTAAATGTAAATTTTTTTTGAAATAGTTACCTAGAGCCGGTTCGTTGAAATCAGTGTTAATAAATATTGATAATAATACTTATCATTTGTTACTAGCTAAAAAGTCAAAGAGAAGCTACAAATTTCGGAAAAAAAGCATCTTTTTAGCATAACTCCAAGAAAACATAGTTATAAAAAGAACACATCGCTTAAACAATAATAGTTGCTAACTTGCATTAATTGCTATATCACTACATGGAAAGTAGATGAAATTTTCAAAAATTGAAGAAAAAAAACGCAACTATCTTTTATTAATATAGGAAAAGATAGTTATAAACAATAATAATTTATGGTGGGAAGTGAGGGGAAATAATCGGTTGAGAATATTACAGAAAAAAGCGCAAGTTTCTAGTATTATTTGAAAATAAAAATTTTCAAAAGAAATAATACATTGTTTAAACAATTATTTTTGTTACCTTTTATTAATTCTTACCTCAGTCTAATATCAAAGTAGACGAAAAGTAGATAATTTTAGAAAAAACTGCAACTTTTTTGCATTTTGCTGAATGAATATTGTTATAAATTATAATTAATGTTTTAAACAAGCAATCATTAATGTGAAACTTAATTCAATCGTGCCTCGCTCTAACTGAAAATTCAAAAACAAGCAATAAAAAAATTCGAGAAGAAGCCGCAACTTCCTAGGGATCGTCCATATATTAAGTAAGATGTTTTTCTTTTGTTTATATCATTGTGTTTTTCCCAACTTCACAGCAATTTTATTCTCGTCTTTATTAAAAAAAAAAATAAAAACATCTTACGTAATATATGGGCAATCCCCTAGGATTATTCAAAAACAATATTAGTGAAAATAATACAAAACTGTTTAAATAATTACCTTTGTTAACTCAAATTAATCATCATCATACTCTAATTAAAAAGTTGAAAATATGATGAAAAATTCGGAGAAAGTGCGACTTTCTAACTCTATTATAAGAGAAAACTATTATAAATTATAATGAGTGTTCTAATAACAATTTATTAAAATATTAAATTACTAATAGAAATTTATAGTTCATATATTAGAAACAATATATACGTCTTTGAAAAACCACGAAAAATCATAATTAGCGCCAGAAACTCGCACAACCTGATTTTTCACTTATGGGTTTTTTTTGGAACCATATAAAACAGACTTATGAGGGTGATAGTTAAAAAATAATTATTATTTGTATTATGTAGGTAATCATGATAAAAATTTTTGAGTTTTAATTGGATTAGTTTTATATTGACGATTCTGAATACAATTCACAAAAACGTCATTTATTTCTGCGTGGATTCGAACAAAATAAATTGCGATATGCATTAATATTCTAAAAAAAAAAAAAAAATTTGACAACACTTCGGTTCTTTTAACAAAATTCATTACAATAATTACTTGCAGAAGATTAATTTATCTGGTTTTATAAGTACTAATTTAATCAAAAATAGCTACATTTCATAAAAAAACTAATCTTTCAATTTTCAACTAGGTGGACTTTATAAGGAAAAATAAATTTAAGTAGTTAAGAAATATTTGTAATAATTTGCACGTCATTGGATTCTTGAAAGCATGCATAATTCACCTTTCCATTCAGAAATATTTTCATAAAGAAAACTATGAATAAAGAAATGTATAACTAAAAGGGTCAAGGGAATTTTTAATTCATTACAAATTGACAGATATTTCCTTAAATATTTCCAGGAAGGTAAACTTCGTCGACACGATGTTCGAAATGTTGGAGAAGTACTCAAACAATCTCGAGGAATTAATTCGCGAAAGAACCGAACAGCTTGACATGGAAAAAAAGAAAACTGAGCAACTGCTGAACCGTATGCTGCCAAGGCAAGTAAAACTGCACAGTATCGCATTAATAGTTTTTATATGATGGAATAAACGCACATACTAGGATAATATCCATTTTCCTCATAAAACTGGAAAGCGTAACATATAAAAACTCAGTTGTTTTACTACACCGCTCACGTTTTATCATAAAGAAGAAATCCTCAGCGCAGAAAGGAAGGCGTGCGCTTTCTGTGATAAGCTACCCATTTTCCAGCTTCGTAAATGAGAAAAGACTGTTACATCGTTACGGAGAAGTTTCTTCAATAACAATTTTTATAGTTAGCTATAAAAAAGCTGAATTAAAAATGAAATCACTTTACTTAGAAAGCTTTAAACTTTGAATCATAAAAGCTTTTTTAAGAGTGAAAAAAGATTTAAGAAATGATCAATTGGGAAAATGAATTCAATACTGTTATTTTTCACTATTATTACTATCCCATCAAACCTGATGCTAATCATTCTCCCTAGCAATCGCCCCAGTCGAAGAGCTTTTTAAGGTCATCATGTAAAGCTCTCCACTCGGGCCCATTGGTATCCAAAGTCTTTCGTTGTGGGCGGCATTTACTCCACTGACGCTCTTTATTATGCACTTCTTCCAGTCAAAATAGCATTTGTGCTGGGACTCGAAGATAACAGCAATTTTTTAGCTTAAAATATTCAGAAAACCTCGAGGAAATTAAAGTAGAGCTACTCTTTTTATTAATAAATAAGTGCAGATTGTAAAAATTTGTTTGCACATTCGTGTGTCTTAATTGTTCTGGGTGGAAGATTGCTTAAATATATATTCGATTCCCATAATCATACAAATTCAGGAATTTATGCTTATACATCTTTAAAATTACAGATTTTTGAATTTGTGAATCTTTAAAATTGAAAAAAGTTAAATTTTAAATCGTGCAAATTGAAAAATTTTTATTGCAGATCCTTATTGTTGAACTACTGAAGAAATGTCCCAAATGAATACCTTTGAAATGAAAGTTTTAAAAATTGAAAATGCTTTAATTTCGATAATTTACAATCTGAAATATCTATAATTTTAATAATTTACGTTTAAAATTTCTTCATTTTTTAATTTTGACAATTTTTAATTGAAAATTATGCAGACTTTAAAATTTACACTACAAAATTTGGTACGTTTTAATTATATTCATTTAAAATTTCTTGAATTAGGAAGACTTAGAAATTAAGACTTGATTCTCGATTCCAAAAAGCATCAAAATTTAAGAAAGTTCATTTATACATTTTCAAAATTCAATAGTTTAATTTAATTTTAACTCTTGAAAATCGCAGAATTTTTATTTTGACAATTTACAATTTAGAAAAAATATGGGAATTTTACGTCTTGCAATTAAAAATTCTGTACATTTTGATGATTTGCATTTGAAATTTCCTTGATTCAGAAAACCTAGAATTCAAACATGACTTTTGATTTAAAAAATCATCAAAATTTAATAATTTCTACCTATAAATCTCTCAAATTCAATGGTTTTTAATTTTACTTTTCAAAATTTCAGTGCTTTTCATTTCAGATTTTTAAAATGGAAGAGTTTTTTATTTTGGCAATTAAAATTTTAACAAATTAAGCGAATGCATTTGAAAACTTGGCTTTTTATTTTAAAAATCACCAAAATTTAAGAATTTTTATTTATACATCTTCAAAATTCAATATTTTTTAATTTTAACTCTGTGAAATTGTAAAATTTTCATTTTGACGGTTTACAATTTTAGAGAAATTATGTGAATCTTACGTTTTAAAATGAAAAATTCTGTATATTTTGATGATTTACATTTGAAATTTTTTTAATTCAGAAGACGTAGAATTCAGACTTGACTTTTGATTTTAAAAATCATCAAAATGTAGAATTTTTATCTATAAATCTCTAAAAGTCAATTGTTTTTAATTTTACTATCTGAAATTGTAGATCTTTGTATTTTAAGTATTTTAAATAGAACTGTTTTTTATTTGGACAATTCAAACTTTTAAAAAAATTACGCAAATGCAATTTACTACTCGATTCGAATTTCAAAAATTATCAAAATTTAGGAAGTTTCATTCATACATCTCTAAAATTCACTGCTTTTGAATTTTAACTTTTTAAAATTGTGAAGTTTTTGCTTTAAAAATTTACAATATCAACAAATTATGCAAATTTTAAGTTTTACAATTGGAAATTCTGTGCACTTTGATGATATACTTTCGAAATTTCTTTAATTCAGAAGACTTAAAATTGGAAAGTTGGCTTTTGATTCTAAAAATCATCAAAATTTTAGAATTTTTATCTATGCATCTCTAAAATACAATTGATTTATATTTTAACGATTTAAAATTGTAGAGTTTTCTATTTTAAATTTTGAGGATCAAAAAGTTTTTTATTTTTTACATTTTTATGATTAACATTTGAAATTTCTTAAGGTTAAAAGGGTTAGAATTAAAAACTTGAAAATTGATTTCCTATGTCATCCAAACTTAAGAATTTTTATTCACACTTGTCTAAAATTCAATATTTTTCGATAGTAAATCCTGGAAATTGTAAAACTTTGAGCTGTAAATCTTTAAAATTAATGATTTTTCAGTTGTGACGGTTTGAAATTAAAAATTAAGCAAAGTGTAAGGTATACAATAAAAAGACCTGTACATTTTGATAATTAACATTAGAAATTTCTTTCATTTAAAAGACTAAGAATTGAAAATTTTACTTTTGATTTTAAAAATCATTAAATTTTATAAATTTTTATTAACACTTTTCTAAAATTTAATGATTTTTAATTTTGCCTCCTCATAATTGTAAAGTTTTTACTGTCAAAATTGAGACTTTAAAAAAATTATGCGAATTTTAAGTCTTGCAAAAAAAAATTCAGAAGACTTAGAAATGAAAACTTGACTTTTGATTTTGAAAATCATCAAAATTTAAGAATTTGTATTCATATTTCTCTAAAATTGAATGGTTTTCAATTGAAGATCTTTAAAACTGTAGAATATTGTATTTAAATTTTATTAATTTCAGAGTTTTTATTCTGACAATTTGCGATTTAAAAAAAATATGCAAATTATAAGACTTGCAATTAAAAATGTTATACATTTTGATGATTTAGATTCGAAATTTCTTCGATTTTAAAAATTTGCAATTGATAAACTGACTCCAATCTTCAGATTCATACAAATTTCCATATTTTTATTTATTTATCTTTAAAATTAAAAAGTTTTCAATTTTTACAATTTACAATAAAAAATTTCTGTCATTTTGATGATTTATATTTGAAATATCTTTAATTTAAAAAATGTTAAATAAGAAATCAGTTTTTAAATTCTAAATCTACCAAATTCAAAAAACTTTGAATGTAAATAATTTAAATTACTTAAATTTTTTGTTGAAAATTGTCAAAATTTAAAAGTTCTCAGTTTTTAAGGCTTACAATTCAAGTTCTAAAAATTTGAAGAGTTTCAATAAAAAATTCTTTTATTCTAAAATATAAAATAAAAAATTAATCCACTTTCAAGATTTATGTTTTCGAGTTATGTTATGTTAAGAATTTTAAATTTCACAATTCAATACTTTTTAATTTTAATTATATATAAATAAAAGTTTATAAATTCAAATAATTTTGAAAATCAGAAAGATATTAAATTTAAATTAATCTAGAAGTATAAACTCAATTATTCAATTCGCTATCTTCCGAATTAAACAAATTTCGAATTTAAAGCATCAAAATTTATTACAGAACTCTCATTTCAAACATAAAACTTGCTGAATGTTTATATTTAAAATTTAAAAAAATTAAAAAGCCTTTTAATTTTAAAGGTATCAAAATAAAAATTCATAAATTTGAATGATTTTGTAAATTAAAAGTTCAGCTTTTAATTCTTAATATTTTAAATTGAAGAAATTTTCAATGTATATTATGAAACTTACGTAATTTTCAATAGTGAAACTTAAAATTTTCATAATTTTTATTTTTAGAATGTTAAAATTAAAAACTCTTCATTTTTAAAAATGTACAACTCAAAGTTCTACAATTTGAAGGGTTACAATTGAAAACTACTAAATTTTAGAGATGTATTGATACAATTTTTTTAATTTTCATGATTTTTGAAATCAGTACTCAAATTTTCAATTCTCAGTCTTCAAAATTGAGAAAATTTCGAATAGAGATTGTTAAAATGTACAGAATTAATAATTTTAAATCGTTCTAATTAAACACTCATTAATTTTCAAGACTTTTAATTTAATATGCAGCAATTTGCAAGATCACAGTTTAAAATTTGTTTGCATTTTGAAGCCTTACAATTTAACATTCTTTAATTTTAAAGATGTGTGAATACAATTTCTTAAATTTTGATGATTTTGGAAATCAAGAATGAAGTTTTAAATTCTAGATCTTTCAAATTAAAGAAATTTTAGATGTACATAAATCATAAAAATCATAGAAATTTTAAATGTCATAATTAAACACTTTTCAATTTCAAAGACGTACAGTTTGAAGTTATGCAATTTTCAAGCGTTGCAATTCAAAAATTTTCAATTTTGAAAATACGGTATTTTAAATTATTCAATTTTTAAGATTTATGTTTTAAAGGTAGGGAAGGCCACCCTACAATAAATAATGAACTTATAATATGGAATAATTAATTTAAAATACTAATGTATAAAAAATAATAAATTCAATTTGATTAATAGTTAGGACACCATATTTGTTAATAAATGTAAATAATAATTAATAATTGTAGATAGATTTAGCCTTTTTAATAATCACCTTCTACTGTAGGTTCATTATCATCTATAGGGTGGTCTTCCCTATGTTATTTAGGAGATTTATTTTTGTAATAGTTCCATTTCCAAATTCACAATTAAACGATTTTTAATTTTCACAATTTTTAATTTTTAATTCTTTAATTTTGAAGACTTACAATTGAACACTTTTTAATTTCAAAGATGTATAAATACAAATTCATACATTTTTATGATCTTGCAAATCATGATTCCAATCTTGAATTATCAGTTTTCGATTATCGATTGAGAATTGTTTAATTCTAAAGATAAAAAAATAAAAATGTATAAATTTTATCAAATTATAACAAAATGAATAAATAAATTTTATAATTATATAAATATATATAATATATATTGTATATAATTATAATAAACAAATTAAAATTATTGAATTAAACGGTCCTTAATTTAAACTAGCTGTGAATTCGATCTTGAGGGTTTCCACTTCATTTGTATTCATATTTATATGGTGTTCATTTAACGAGCACATTGCTTTCCGTTAGCAAAGTACTTGTTTTTTATGGAGGAAGAATCGTCGATTTTTTAAATAATAGACAAACCAAAGTTTTTATTTTTAGTAATTTAAGAATAGAAATTTACAAAAAAATCAGAATGACAAAATAATATAATTTTTTTTTTAATACAATGGCAACTCAGGCAAATAAAATTTTGTATTGTAAGTGGCAATTTTTCGAGCTGCAAAAGAAAAGGGAGAAATTCTGTCAGACCCTATCCCTTGCCCAGGTTCATGCTTTTTTTACAAAAATTATTAGAATTATTTTATTAGAAAATTAATGGCAAAAATCTTCTTTATTCATGCATCAACTTTGATGTATATTGATAAAAAAAAGTTTTTTTGTTTAAAACAGATGTTTTAAATATCACGAATGAGTATAACTTCCTTACTTTTTGATAAAATATATTAATATCATGGATCAATCGCTTTTTCTCGAATCAAGGTATCTTTTCCGTTCTTGCATAAATTGGGAATTATGTTAAAGAAAAAAAAATGTAAGACAAAAAAACGGATTTTTCAAATATCGTGCTTTACCATAGTTTCTTTACTCTTAAATAAAATGTATCAATATTATAGGTCAATCTATTCGTCTCAAATCAACATATTGTTTGTATTTTCACATCAAATTTGAATTATGAAAATGAGAAAAATTTTACTATGAAAATCGATTTTGAATATGATATAAATGAAGATAACCCCCTTACTCTTTAATAAAATTTATTAATATTATAGGTCAATCAATTTACCTTGAACCAAGCAATCTTTTATATTCCTGCATTAATTGTGAATTATATTAAAGAAAAAAATTTTACAATTAAAAAACCGTATTTTCAAATATTATACAATACCATAGCCTTCTTACACTTCAATAAAATGTACCAACATTATAAATCAATCAACTCTTTTTGAATCAATACATCTTTTCTATTCTCACATCAACTCCAAATTATGAGAAAATTTTTACTATAAAAATCGATTTTTAATATAATATAAATGACCATAACTTCCTTACTCTTAAATAAAATGTATTAATATTATAGGTCAATCGATCTGTCTCGAACCAAGAAACATTTATATTCTTGCATCAATTTTGAATTATGTTAATGGAAAAGTTTTACTATGAAAAACCGATTTTTGAAATTTTATAAAGGGCTAGAAAAAAATGCAATGAATATTTTTAGAAAACCTTTGGTCGCTTTCAAGATATTAGCTATGAAAATAACCCCTTTCAAAAATCATCAGTTAATCTGCAACCGTTTTCAAGTTATCGTGTTCACAAAAAGAGGTTACATCCACACA
>JAUELO010000133.1:2612581-2627795 GCA_032357855.1 Amphibolips quercusostensackenii
TTATTTTCATGACCGCAAATAGTGATAGCTTTAAACTAATTTTCATTTGATTCTCATAAAAAATTGGTTTAAGAATAAAAAATTAAAATGCGAAAATTGATCTGCTGTACCCGCCGTTTCTCTACTTGACACTGTATTTAAGCATTTCAGCGTTAATAATGTCTACACAAGCAGCTTTAACATTCTTTAAGTTCTCAATTATATTTCTAATCTCATAGGCACAGACCCTCACAACTAGCTTTTCTAACGTGTCGTGTTCTATGCCGCAGTTGTTGTGTTGCATTTTACCCTTGCTATTTCTCATGCTGAATAACTCTGTATTTCTACTACCTTTCATACTGATCAACGCCAGTTTATAAAACAGTGTCTTGCTTCCTTCAAAATCGATTTGCAATTTCTTCTCTTTTTCTGTTTTGATTTTATCTTTACTTTCCTTGACTAGTGGTTTAACTTTCCTCTTTTTGTCTCTGTAATAATTTTCAAGTCTATTTCTTTCCTCATCACTAAGGACTCTGGTATTTAACTTACTTGGATACGCTTCTTTCCTTTGTAGACAGCTGTGCGTATTTTATTATTCCACCACGCATCACCAGACATTCTTCCTACAACCGCAGTAATACACACTTCGGTTGCACTTCTAGGAATAGCATTTCGGAACATAGTCCATGTGCCTTCTATATCTTTATTGTATATTATCGCCTCATAAGTTGCCTTATCTATGCGTTCGTATATCCTATTCTGAAAACCTATTCGCATTTCCGGTTTCTGTAATTTCTTACCTTAATTACTTATAACTTAGTTTTTATGAAGTAACAAATTATGTAATGAGTTAATTAAGAATTTGTGAACAAGTAATATTATTAAAATTAAAAAATCATAATTATTACCAAATTTATTAAAACTTTATGTAGATGTTTATAACAGTGTTAATCGTTGGCTCAATCCTAGTGTGTAATTCAACATTAATAATAATTTTCTTTCAAGAAAATTTCATTAAAAAAGTAATTTCTGCCAAGGAGGAATGATCAGTTGAAGCATTTGTGTATAATATATATCATCATGAATATCAATTGCTAGCTCTTTCTTCAGTTATTTGTCCTAATATAAATATAATGGTTAATTTTTTAGTATTTATAGATAATTAATCAAAAAAAAATTATTAGCTTAAAAGCTTTAAAAAAGTATCGATCATGACTTACTAACATTTTTTGTTTGTTTTTAATATTACGTTCTAGCCTTCGTGCGTCCTTTTTCTCTACATATTTTATGAAATAAAATACAGCATGTTTATAGAAAGGAATAATAGATCATTTTAAATTAAAATATATTAGATGGCTACAATTCCTAGGACAGCAAAAAAGTGTTTTTAATTGTGACAGTTCGTATATTCAACATCATAAAGGAGTAACGCGAAATTACAGAAAGTGTAAAATATATGTTTTAAGCAAAATTGTACTTTATTATGATTATATTAGATTTTTATAAGTATAATATTATTATAGTTGATTTTGCTATTATTTATCAATTATATTTACACTTCTGATTAAACTTTACGTATCTTCGCTTAAAATGTTTTCCCCGTTTTATTGGTTTAATTAGAAATTTCTAGAATTGTTTTAAAATGCACTTAAAACAAAAAAAACTTCACACTACAAAAAACTAATTTGAAAATAATATGCCTGAATTCCACTACTAACGTAATTCATAGAGCAAATGATTCGTTAGCGCGATCGCCTGCATGAATAAAACATACCAACCACGTCGGGACTTTGAAGTTACACCATTTATATGTTCCTTTTCTGCTGAAATTAAAATTAAGAAGCATCAATTAAAATTATATTTTTAAATCCAGTGTCGTAAGCGAACGTCACTAATTGCAGAGATTGCAAGCCATGAGATACCTAATTCATCGATCTGACATTAAATGAGCGTAAGAGCTTTCCTTATAGTGATTAATGTTAAAATAACACTTAATTTATTTATAAAATTCAATTATTAAAAGATTTTAAGATAAGATGATTTTTCAAACTATTATATAACTATTAACTATATTTTCATAAATTCATTATTAGTTACTTTTATAATTATGTTATTTAATAATCAATTAATTATTATGTTAGGATTTTATGAATTTCCATTAGGCTTCCGTATTTCCATAGAAAATTAATAAAATGTTGGAATAGGTTTGTAAGTTAAGACGCAATAAACCTGGAAATCGTTATTGGCAAATGAGTTCTTAAAATATTTTGTTTAAATATTTTAATTGTATCGCCTTCACGTTAATGAATTCTGCAGACGCACTGGTGAGAAATTCCGACTAACTCAAATTCAAATGTCGAACCTGGCAATAAAAATTCCAACGTTCACGGTGAATGCAGCTCGGTAATTGCAGAAAGGCGAATTACATATTGCGAAATAATTAACGGCATCCAAACTTACAAAGTACGCTAATAGATTATCAGAAGAATAACTTTCCTCTTCTGTTAATTCCTTAATTATTTCAAATCTTCATTCGCGCGAAGATAAATAAACGTCGAAAAGGAGGAAGAAGCTTATTGCTATTCTCAGTTTAAATTGAAACTAATTACTATAAAAATGAAGTGTTTTCTATTCTATGTATGTAGAAACAGTTGTTGAGCACCCGCCTGTGAGGCCTCGTGTATAGTAACCGTTTACGACGCTAGATGGCACCAGTAGTAAAAATGGTAAACAAAATGTTTCGGTAACCATGGTGAGTATTTTGCTCAACAGTGAAATCATTTTGCTCACGGATGTTAGAGATTTTGCTCATAGCCTTCACCCACAATGCGGAATTAACCATTTTCGATGTCTGTAAACGGTGGCCAAACGAGAATTTTGCATGTATGTGTAAAGGAAATAAATTTTTTTTTAAATAATCCTAATAGTGCAGCAATTCAGATTGCTCCCGCAAAGAAACGATTTTCATAAAACATCATTTTCAGCTTCAGAATATCAATTTTATACATTCTTTGTCAAGGAGATTTTTTTATTCCATGATACCTTCACATCGAATTTGTTTCATTATTTAAACATTATGTCAAAAAATTAATATCTTAGTTTTCCTTTTTGTAAGTTTCACTTCTAAAAATAACAATACATGTGCCAGAAAAATAGACCAAAAAATTAGTAGTAAAATACGTGAAATTTATGAGTAGGTCATTTTTTTATTTTTTTTTTAGATTTTAACTGATGTAATTTGTTCACTTTTGCAAATTTCTAATTTTCAAATGCTTGACACTAAAGAATACGTTTTTTATGCTACGTTTTCATATGGAAAACTTTATTGTAAATATCAAAGGTTGCTTAAGGTAACCAACTTTTCTTATTTTCGAAAAACTCTCTGCAGTTTGTTTGAATTTTATTTAATTTGTCCGAAATATAAAAAAAGCTAAATATATTGATCAATTCAAAAAAAGAGAGCATTAAGGAATTACATTTTCTACAAATTATTATTTTTTTTTATATTCATAACTTCGTGGAATTTTTTTCTTGAGTCGGAAAAATATCTGTTGCCTAAATATTCGTCTAGCAAGTAAAATATCTCGTTGACGTACGATTCTGCAACTTGAAAAGTACAGCCTGCCTGACTTAAAATGGATTCGTTCAAAGGAAAATTTAAAAGCTGTCTCAAGTTTAAAATGATGTAGTGCGTGATTTAACAACAGGTTCATGTCCTGAGTAATAAGGAATAAATTAATACTTGAGCAGAGAAGAAAAAAAGTGGATATCGAAATGAAGGTGATTTATATCGGCCGACCCTGCGCAATGCTTGCGTCTCATTTTTCAATTCTCTTCGTCTCTCATGAGGGAATCGGAAGATAATCAGCCGCATCACGAGACGAACTCGTCTTTTCGTCGTTTTAGAAGCCGTATCATCGTACGACCGTCTCTGCAGAAAAGCAATACAGTTTAAAATAAAAAAATGTGAGTTTCATTTTGAAGATATATAAAAAATACAAAATAAAATTAGAAGGATCATAAACTTCTTTTGGTTCTTGCTCAGATCAGATAATTTGTTAAGAAACCATCTTTATTTAAGTACTGGCGATATTATACACGCACTGCAGCGTGCGGGGAAAATTAGGTTGACAATTATTAACACACAAATATAAAACAAGATAACTATGGTTATATTTTTATTTGCACAGTTTAATCACTTTAAAAAAAATAATTTGAGAGGCATGATTTTATTTTTCAGTTAATTTTTTAGAATTTCTTCACAGATTGAAGTGAAAAGGGTAAAATTGGAAAGATACCTAAGAAATATTCAGTTTGTAATGATTTTTCATTCTTTTGAATCGCTTGGAAAGCTTTTAAGCTGTTTCGAACCCTTTTGAATTCTTTTAAATTCCTTGAAATCTTCTGAATACCTTCGAATTCCCAGATATATCTGAAAGCATCTATATTCTCTGAATTATCTAAATTTCTAAAATTCGTGAAATTTACTAAATCATGATAACTCCCTGACTTCCAAGGACTTCAAAATAATGTAGGGAATTCAGAGGAATTCAGAAGAATTAAAGAAATTCTATTGATTCCGAGAATTCAAAGAATTCAGAAGATTTAAAGAAATTCAGAAGATTTGCAAGAATTCAGAGGATTCTGAGAATTTAAAGAATTTTAAGATTTTCGAATATTTAACGAATTCCGAGAATTCAGAATATTCAAGGATTTCATAGAATTCAAAGAATTCAAAATATTCAAGGAATTCAAAATGTTAAAGGATAACAGGGAATTCAGCGAATTTAACAGCATTCAGGGAATTCAAGAAATTCAGAGCGTTGAGAATATTTAAGGAATTCAGAAGAATTGAAGCAATTCAGAGGACTTAGATAATTCAAGGAATTTCATAAATTCAGAATATTCAAGGGATTGAGAATATTCAAGAATATCAGATAATTCATGAAATTCGAAAATATTTAAGAAATTTCAAGAATCCAAAATATTCCGAAAAACTCAGTGGCTTCAGGGGATTTACAGAATTTCAGGAAATTAGAATATTCAAGAAGAGAGAGAATTTAAAGAGAGAATTTAGGGAATTCACAGATTTTTAGAAATTCAGAGAATCTAAGGAATTTCGAATATTCAAGGAACTTAGGACATTCGAGGATTTCAAAGAACACAGAGAATTTCAGAGAATTCAGAGCGCTTAGGGAATTCAAGTAGGAATTTAGAATATTACAGAAATTCAGGGAATTTAAAATATTCAAGGATTTTAAAGAATTCAGAAAAATGAAGAATTTTAAAGAATTCGAGGAATTCAAGGATTTTGCCAAATTTTCACTGCTTCGAATATAAAACTCTTCATTTTGGAAAAAGAAATAAAATTTTTTTTATTTTTAATTTTAATAGTTGTAAATTTTTTTTAAAGACTATTCATTTCATACTGTACCTTTTTTTAACAATTTAAAATTAAACATTTTTATTTTAATACGTTCTAAATTTGGAAATCGGCTCTGAAATCGTCTTTGAAAGTGATCAATTTTAAGTATTCCTCATTTAGAGGTTCCCAAACTTTCAAAACATAAAATTAAAAAATTTCATTTCTTTTTACAAAATTAAGAGTTTAACAAAAAATTAATTTGATATTTTAGGCTAAAATTAATTGTTAAAATAATCATGGTTTTCAATTATTTTTTCATTTATGAAATATAATTATTTTCATTCAATACAGTTTTAAAAGATTTAAAAATAAAGCAACGCATTTTCAATATTTCGATATATATGTTTCTAATTCAAGATTGTTCAATTTTAATCGATTCCAGTACGAAATAATTTAATTTTTTAATTTGTAAGCTGAAAGCTGATCAATGAGATAAAAAATGTTTAATTCACAGTTTCGAAAGATTCAAAAAGAGAAAAGTCATAAAACTTTCATAATATTTGAAACCATTCTGACTTTTTTATGTGATAAACTGAGATAGTTTAAAAGTTAAATTAAAATTTCAATATAATTATTTAATTTTAAAATAATTTATTTCTAGCTACACTTTCCAGTACAATTACTTTGTTACGACTTATTTAATTAGTCTATGCGGCAATTAATTAATTAATTTAAATTAAATTAAATTAATACACGCGGCTGTATCAGAGAACAAGATAATACGTATTATCAGTTTCTTTTTAAAGTTATATGCATATAATTTTCCAGAGATTCTTGAGAAAATTCGAAACGAATTTTGAAAATTTTCGATGTGTCGAAAAAGAATCTAGAAAATTTTAAAGGATTTTTTTTATTTCACAGTATTTTACAAAATATTAGGAAAAATTTAAGTCAGTCTAAAAGTAACTCTTGAAAAAAATTTTTTTTAATGAAAAAAATTTAATTTATCTTCTTTAAAAACTTATTTCTCAATATCTTCAAAAATCTACATTGTTTAAAACATTTTTTGAGCTTAAAACTTTTAAATATCTTTAAAATTAACTCAAACTTTCTCAAAGTTTTCTAATCTTGCAAAATTAAGAATTTGGACTTTAAAATCTTTTACATTCATTTATAATTTTAAGAAATCTTATGTATTTTATTTTTTAGTAATAAAAAATAAATTTGAAATTTTCCTATTAATTTTAGGAAAATTTTTCTAAAAATTCGAAACAAATTTTGCGTAATTAAAAAAAATTGCTTTAAAATCTTCCAAATCATTATTGATAAAAAATCTTTAAAAAATACAAAATCAATAAAATTTTCCGAAAAATCTCAAGAAACTTTTTTGTTTTTTTGAAAACTTTCAAAATTCGTAAAAATCTTTTAAATTTTTTGTTCGAAATCTTCAAAAATTTACATTTTGTTCTAATTTTCGAAAATCTTTTCAATTCCTGAATATCTTTTGAATTGACTTTAATTCTTCCTAATATTTACAGAAACTCCTGCAAAATTAAAGAAATTGCCTTAAAATATCTAAGATTCTTTTTTAAAATATTTGGAAGTTTTCAGAAATGTTTAGAAATATTTTCAAATATTCTCTTAACATAAAATTTTCAAAATATACAACATTATAATTCTCCAAGGAATTTAAAGACAATTTTTTTATTCCATTGAAACCTTTTAGAATTCTTAAAAGCTTTTTTTCGAAATCTTCAAAAAACGCCATTAAAAAAAATTGGAATTTTTCGCAAGTTTTAACTTATTTTTGAATCGTTTCACTAAATATCTCCTAAACTTACTCGATTTTTTGAAAGTCTTTAAATCTTACACAAATGTAAAATTTTTCTTTATAATGTTCTATATTTTTCATTTTTTTCAAATATTCATTTTTTTTCGAATAATTTTTTTTTTCGAAATTTTTAAAAATTCACATTTTGTTTAACATTTTTCTTTTCTTCTTAAGATTTCAATTATTTTCGAATATTTTCAAAACTTGTGAAACTTCTTGATATCTTTTGAAATAATTCAGTTTTCTTAAAAAAAATTTTAATACTACAAAATTAAAAAAATTGTCTTAATATCTCCCAGATTATGTTTTGACATATTTCAAAATCCTAAAAACTAAAAATAATTCTTTTAAAATAAAATCTATATAACTTTAAATCTTTCCAGAAATCTTTTTCTCAATACCAGTACCGATAATTTCTTTATTGGTACAAACAGTGTACATGTACACACTTCATTAACTAAGATATTCTAAGTTTTTGTCCATAATATCATTTTTCTAATCTCTTTGAAGTGTAAAAAAGTGAGAGAAAAATTTGAAGAACAGAATTACATATTTACTAATATTAAAAAATTATTTATAATTGAAATTTTGTCTTCTATAAATAATGTTTGGCAAAATTTTAAAATAAATTTTATCATGAAATCAAATTACTTATTTGGCAATTTTGATTTACAAAATTGATGATGGAGCTATTTGTAATCGTTTTTAATATATGAACAAATGTAAAACAGTCACTAAAACTCACATTCAGGCAGTTACGCAACCAATCAGCTTTTCGACAACACAGTTTGGATATTTTCGTAATACTTAGTAACAGCTCTTTTTATATAGGATAAAACGATCCAATTGAAAAAATAGGACTATAAAAACAAAACCATCTCTACGAACCAACTTTATGCTGCGAAAGGAATGTACTCGTATTAGTGGATGCGAAGAGAATTTATTAGCTGCGAACAAATGTAGATTATTGTTATTATTAATTAAGTTAGTCAGTCTATTTTTAAAAGATGAAGGTTTGAAAGCTTGTGCTTCAAATACAAAATTTTTTATATGTAAAGAGTCCAGGGTGAACTAATTAGATTAAATCTATTAGATGATATCAAAAAGAATAAACAATTTTTAAAGTTCTTCAGCTACAAGATTATTGATCATTGAGAGCAGTATATTTGATTAAAAATCCAAAAGACCCTTCGCCACTTTTTAGTTTAGAGTATCTCTCGCCCTTCTGAAACGTTCGGCAAAAGTCAAGAACGTATTTCGTTGCTTGTTGACAGTTTAAAAGTCTCTGCTTGCCGTCGTTATTCAGGTGTCTCGGGTCAATCAATTTCGAAGTTAATTGTTTTAAAACCTCCTCGGAAATTCCGCGAATATACGAGATATATCCGCGACTGAATAATAAATCCACAACTGACCCGCTCCCAGTACATTATGCTTCTATAAATCTTTATGAATCGAGTCCTCAACGTTTCGAATGATTTTTTTTAATTGATATGAAGCTCAATCAACAGAGCAAATTAATCTTTAAAAAATACCGCCTTGTCAATATTTGATCTAGTTCTAGTGTCTGTTAAAACAATTTTGCCGATCAATCTACATTTTTCACAAAATTTATAAACCAATAATATCAGTTAATAAGAAAATTAAATCAGATACTTTAGCATTTATATAACTGGACTGTATTAGACACTTGGAATATATTGATTTATTTTTACCTTCTCATCCTAATGAGAAGGTATTAGTTTATTGTAAACTTTGACTTTGTAGGTTTTCATCAAAGCTCCACGTTTTGAGACTTTCTGAGTCAGAAAGAACGATTTTTACGAAGGTAGCTGTCTGCCTGCATGTGTGCATCCTCTAAGGGCTACTAAGATTAGAGTTCGTTAGCCAGCTACTGTAAAAGACAAATAATTTATTCTAACGACTTCTTTCGATAGAAAATAAATTTTCAGAGTTATAGCATTTGCGAAATTAAAAAAAAAAACGAAAATGAAAATTTTAAGCTAAACGACGCACGATATGTACAAAAAGTCACGAAAAGAAAAGCGCTGCTTTCTAAAAGCTATCGAAGATTATCATTACAACTTCTTAAATATTTTTCAAAAATCAAAAATTCAAATTTTGATCGCACAACAAAAAATGAAAAATAAAAAATTCCAATTTGCGGCAAAACTACGCAATAAACGAAAAAAGATAAATTCACAAAAATTATGCAATCTAAAAAGATTTACAAATTTGTTATTAACCACTTTTTGATAGGAGACGTAGCTTTTGTTTTATTCGTAAAAACCACCATTAAAAATGAAACAAATAAAAATTTCGGACAAACGACACAAGATACGCAAAAAACAAAAGAAACAAAAGTTGTTCATCCATGAAAAAGCTACAAATTCTTTATTAATCGAAGCAGGCAGATTTATTCAAACTTTTTTGAACTGAAACTAAATGCCAAATAACATATATACGCTCTAAATCTAATTTAGTAAGAAGGCACTAATAAAATAGGCAGTGCGAAGTCGTTTACTAAAATGATTATTAATAAATTACTAATTCACTCCGTAAAACTATTTTTACCTAAAATATATGTAATTCTTACAATAATAAATCATATTAAAGCAATTAGGAATCATCTTGTTACTATTCCATCAGTAACTTTTTGCTAATTCCGGGTTAGATAATAACCTACAATTTTTACTAAATTAATTAGTGAAACTTGACTAAATATTGTAGACTTTTGACTGCAAATTATTAAATTATCACTAAATAAAGTAATAGGCTCTTTTCTTTTGAATTAGTTATTTTTCACTATTTCAGATTCAGAAAGTAAATTCATATCCATCAAAAATGGCACATGCCTGACTATAATCGGCCTTTTCTACTTCACATAATTTACTCTGGAAGCCTACAATTTCCCTCTCACTTGACTATAGAATTTTATTTAATTGTTATAATTTCACACCACTCAAGTGAGTAATTATGATCGATTATTAACCTCCTGCATAATTACTTCACTTAATATACTGTTTGAAGCTTCATTTCAAATTGTTTTCCCTGTATCAATAATGAACTTAATAAACAGAAAGATTAACACCACGCGCCAAGTAAAATTGTTTCTTTAATTGATCAAGTCACATCTCACAAATGCAGTATTATTTTTAATATACAAATATTGATTTTGTCAAATAATCTCCAAATTAAAATAAATCTTGTAAGTAACTCATCCGGTTATTGTACAAAAGCAAAATGTTAATATATATAGTAATTATGATATTCGTAGAAACTGAAGCAGTAGCGAATCGCACAAAAAAGATATTATAAAATTAGCAGATTTTTCCTACGTAAAAAATGTGAAACATGAAAAAAAATGAAAAATGATAATTCTGAGAAATTAATAATCAAAGAAAAGTAGAAGTTCTGATTTTGCGTTTGAGCTGAGATAGTTTTTTTTCATATTTTAAACAGTTTGACCAGTAGATCCACAAAAATTAACATTGAATAATAATTAATAAAGAATATTTTTATTTAATAAAGTACGTTTTTTGAGAAAATATAAAAGAAAAAGAGAAGCTGAAAAATTCATTGAACGTTCATCGCTGATGTGAAGAAAAGTTTGCTGGGAGGGTATTGTGCATAGTCGCGCATACGGATATCCGCTTGTACACGTGATTATGTCTTTCTGGGCGTAGGACATAGATCCCTGCACTTCTCCAAGGTATTATTACCATTTTTCGTCGATTCTTCACATCCAATACTTCAGCTAGTGCACATTTAATCCTGCACGAATAAATCTACCTATGCATCGGAAAAAATGCATTTCAGCTTAAGAATGCTTTACTACTTGTAGTGTGCTTTGGAAACTATATCAAGGTCCTGAATTTAATGTTGAATCAATATGACATATTTGAGAAGATATATTGAGGGAAAGCAGGACGAGTTAGATAGGAAAAATTTTGAATTCCTATTATTGGTAATTGATGAACAAGTGGGGAAAGTATTACATACGAAATTAAAGCTGGAACATTCATTTTAAAGATAGCTACGTCATCACATAAATTACCCAGGTCGAAAAATTATGAATAGTCTATCGATAGTTTACGTATAAAGTAAAATTTATGGATAATATGTCAAAACATATTTTTTGATGCATTATCACGTACATTTTTTTATGCATTATACATCATTTTCAGTTTATACATAAGCTATCGATTTACATATTACACATACTTTTTCCACCTGCATTAGCCATTTATCCTATCTTTTATGCTTTATAACAAGTTGAAATTTCATTTAGATAGTACTTTTCTAGAACGAATTGAATATTAACAATTTAAACCTTTCCGATCAGTTTCAGAAGGACATTGTGTATACATTTGTGAAACAATGATGCAAAACTGTCAATCAAGAATATTTTTTCATTCATAAAATAATAATTTTCAATATATTATAAAAATTATACGAGCTCTAAAAACACTACGAATAATGTTATATTGTTATGTTGGTAACGGGCATGCACTTGAGTTTGAATTTAAAAATTGTTTAATTAGTATGACATAATTGTTTGAACTCGTAACCAAAAAGTAGAAAAATTACTTTGATACCAAGCTTAACTCGTCAAAAATGTATTCATCTCGTACAGAATGGCACTTCTCACAAATACACGTCAAGTATATAAACCATCGATAAAAATTAAGAGATTCATCACTTGGCAATTTTAAAGCCAAGAGTTTAATTAATTGAAGGAAAAAGTGAAAAAATATTGAAATTAATTTAATTCCTTAAAAAAATTATACCCTGACAGCGGACAAAATTTTTGTCATCGTGTCAAAAACAAATTTTTAATATAAAAATAAGAATTAAGTGGTAAAAAGGCTAATTAAAAAATTTAAGAATACATAAGATAATTTATAATAGATCAATTCATTGAAAAAACTATATTTTTTTCGAACAAAGCGCTGTAAAATTGAGCTCAAACCCTAATTGAGAAATGAATAAGCGTGTTTGTTATAATAGTTATACTTTTACAATGTATGATAAAAAAGTACGACAACCCCCCATCCATGTACAACAAAGTCAAGCGCTGCTTAACTTTAATGATCAAAAGAGAAGCGTTACTTATTCATGTATCTAAACGGACACAATATTAACATTCATATTTTTTATATTCACAAATATAATGTAACATAGCGATATAGGAAATACACTTGCGAAATTATCAATTTTGGCAATTATCATATACTTTCACAAAAAACGGAAAATTCAGGTATTGTAAAAATTAAATTAGGTCCAACTTACATATTCCTATCTTTAAATAAGAAATATTTTAATAGAGGAAATAATCACATAACCACTGTAAAGTAGCTTCGCCGCTTTCTTTATATGGTGCATCTTTGATTGTGATTATTTCATAGACACTGTGATTTCTGATGGATGATTGTCTTGTATTCTTTGCAATAATTTAATTTTTTGACTTTTCATGTTATTTTTTACGAATAAAACAAAAACTACGCGTTAAGCTTCATTTAACTTTGACCTACATTAATTGTTATTAATAAGTTTTTATTCAATAAAATTCCGTATATTTATTCTGGATTTTATTCTGGAAAAAAAACACATTACCATCTGACATAGTATTTTTATATTTTATTCTCTTAGAATATTTAATACATGATAAAACGGGCCTTTTTTTAAAGTGGTTACTAGGTTTGTTTTCCGAAACATTTTTTGATTACAAATAATTTATAAATTCCGAAATATTCTAAAAACGTGGGCAAGAATTTGTATTTGACATATTTCGAAATTATTTATTATTATTCTCTAGATATATAATTATTCTCAGCTTAATTTGGAAAATTACGAAGTCTCAGTTCTATTATAGCATTTACAATTTTACATCCATCTTTATTTTCATGCATATCTAGAGTCCAATAACATGACACGGTCTTATGGTAATGCACGTTCTTCCAGCTCGCTAGGTATCATCTTTTTTTCTCCTTTGTCTTTTTTTGTCTCTCTTTTCTTTCTGGTGCATAGTACGTCCTCTATTCAACGTGAACTTCCTTCAAAGGAACTAGAATGCCAGTTACGTGTTAGTCTCGCGGTTAGGTTCCAAAAGGGGTGTCCGTTCAAGACACGAGATGTGTTTCCGTTTCCCGGGTCGCACGCTACTGTAATGACGGGTGTCGCCCTCTACCATGTTAGATAACTGCCACTGTTGGGTAGGTTACTTTCCTAAAGTAACTCATTTTAATCGTTAAAAAAAGAATACAAATTTCTCTCCTAGTTCCTTACACTAAAAACAGTTCTAGTTAAAGCTACTAGACGCGTCTGGTTAAAAAATTTCTGGTTATTTTTATTAAAACTTTTGATTAATATGACTAGAAAATTTTAGGTATTGACTCTGTTTAATTTTTCCTGTGAAAACTATTCAAGTTAATATTTCTTGTAATAGAAGTGTCTGTCGCGATCTTGTGTCGGTTTCCAGAAATCTGTCTTTTGTCTCATGTCATATGCTACAGGGATGCTTCCAAACTACTCATATATTTTTTAGGTGTCTCTAAGAAATATTGTCGAAAATATTAGCATTGCAGACAATAAATAAAAAAAGTGAATGTTCGAAAATTTTGGTATTGACCAAGTGATCTAAGTGCATATTATATAAAATCCCGAAGAAAATATTCTTAACGAAGAGTTTCAGAAACAGAATGCATCAACAATATGCTACTTTTGCCTCGAGTATTTTATCTATTGACATGTATTAATATATCCACATATGTTCAAATGCTCAAAACCGGACTTTAAACTTTCTTTATATAATTGAAAAAACTTTTAAATGTTTACAATATTTCTTAATTCATTCTAGGACTTTTTTATGAGAAATTATGTGTAGAACTGTATAAGACCAAAATCTGCCCACCACGTGGTCACATTCTCATTGCGCGTTGCGCGCGGGGCTCGCTTCGCTCACAAGCTTGAGCTTGCTTAAGACGCGTGTCTGTCGAAACTCGCGTTTCGCGTTCGACATTCGCTTACCTCGCGCTTTATGCTCGGACATATTTGGCGATCGTGCTTCGCGCTCGATTTTGACAGATTTTGAAATGTATATTTATTTTCTGAGCTACCTTACAATAAAAAGCTACAATTCTTTCTTCAGAACTTCTTCCCTATCTCGCGATGTTATGCTAAAAATCTGATTTTTTTTCATGGCATTTTTAATGGATGAAACAAAAACTCCTAAAAATCTTTGTTTAGATTTTGTACGTACGAGTTCTGTCGAAAAATGTTTTGGAAAGATTTTGTAGGAATTTTTGAAAGTAGAAACTCCTGCAAAAACTTTTTCCTGTACCTTACGTCATTTGGCTAAAAAAATTTAAATTTTTGATTTTTTTCATAGTGTTTTCAACAAATAAGATCTGAATCTCAAGTCTTATTAAAAAATAGTTTTGCTTAATTTGATAGGACTTTGCAAATGCTGTAATTATTTCCAATACTTTTTCTTGTAAATAGCGTCGCTTAACTTAAAATTTGATTCTGTGATTTTTCATATGTAATATTTTCGATAAATAGAACCAAAATATGAAGTTCTATCAAAAAACGGTTAAAATATAAATTGTAGATATTTTAAAAAGCTTCATTTCTTTCTTTAAACTTTTTTTTCAGTATCTGTTATCGTTTGGCGTAAAATTGGAATATTCGGTTTTTAGATAGCACTTTCGATGGATGAAACCATAACCATCTAATTGCTCAATGAATGCCGGTTAGCGAACTCGTTCTACGTATAGTTTCCTTTCACTAGCACATATTATAACCATTACAAAAAATGGTTAAAACTTTTGTAAAAAGTCTGGTATTTTTTAATCTGATATATGTATTAAACTTTTTCTTAATGATTTTGATTAATATTCTCGTCTTCTTTGGAATTCTATTGAAAAATTCACAGAAAGCTTAAAATTTGCGATATGGCGGCGATTTATCTGAAAATATTTAAAGTTAATTTACATAAAACTTTTTCCTATCTCACGTCGTTTTCGATGTTTTTGCAAATA
>JAUELO010000133.1:2633376-2648216 GCA_032357855.1 Amphibolips quercusostensackenii
AAAATTTATTTTGAGAATTACTTCTAAATTAACCAACTTAAAATTAAAAGTTCAAAAAATTCAAAAAAAGTTCAAAAAGATTTTTTACTGCCTTTCAAGTATACTCAATTTATATTAATTTTACAGTATTATGCAAAACAGAGGAATTTTGCAATATGTACCCACTGATATTTAAGCTTTTACATAAGACAGTCTTTTCAGCATTCATATCCAAGTTATTGTTTTAGCAAAAGTAGGTTTCCAAATAACTGTGAGTAGTAATATTTAAGTGCAGTATATTATACAATCTGAAGAAATTGTAATAATCAAACCTGTTAATAAACTCCTAAAATGGAGACTTTTTTCTAAATTATATGACTTCCAATTACTAGACGAACATTATTAGACTACAGCAAAATTCAACATAAAATATTTCAAGGCGAAAAATGTACAATTGCAACTCTTAAAACTTTACGAGCATTTTTTCAGAAACTATTTCTTTAATTGTGGCGAGCCGTCTGACCTCTCCCTTCTTGGACGGCCCTGGTGAGATAGCTCTCGTGGGCTCAATTCCGGTAGCCGAAGAATGGTCTCCATGGTCGAGCAATACGCATTTAAAAAAAAAGGAACATGGGGTAAGGAAAAAATGGCGAAAAATGCGAACTTCTCACCGCGGCTGGCGACAAAGGACTGCTGCATCGTCGCCGGAAGATAAATCTCTCCTCCGGTGCAAGCCTCCGGTTCCTACTCGGATCCTCGGATGGACTTGGAAGCGAGTAACACTCTGGCCGAGGCGGGTAGCTCGCTGGCTCTCATTTACACTCCGTGCTCAAGAGAATTTACTGGCTGCAGAATACAATGAGGACCTGTCCGCGTCCATCCACCACGACCAGAAGCCATCCTCTAGTCGTGTACCTCTTCGCCGGGGCAATACATATCCACGGCCGTAGGGATTCCGCAGCCAGAATGGGACAAGCAGAACGGGACTTGGGTGGAGAAAAGGAGGAACGATGTGGCAAATAAAGAATTTCTTTCCTTTCTTCCATGGCAAATGCTCAATGAAGATTATTTCAGGGCATTGTTGATGTATCCATTCATTCCACTATCGCGTGATCTGAAAAATAATTGAGACAAATATAGGCAAATCAAGAAGTTTTATGTTTAATACCTCTTTAGAGTTTTCAAATCGAAGTGCGAACTCAATTCGACAGCCACTCAATGTCAAAAAGTAATTCTTTCTTTCTGGGGAATAAGTAACCTCCGTAATGATCAAAAATACATTTTGTTTTTTGCTAATTACAAGAAGTAGATAAGCTGAGCGTTAAGTAGATCAATCGTCCTTAAAATATCATAACTCGAATGTCATAATATCAAGTTTATGCAATTAAGCTTTAGATAAGGATTATGTGAGTCTTGATAATATAGAGACAGAATGTTAAGATTCGTGTTCTGCAGATTAGATGAGAATTATGCAAATACTTAATGCATGTTAGCGAATTAAACATAATGCAGATTTAATTGAACGTAATTTCAAGTGCGACAGTAATGAAATTCTCTGTGAATTCTCTCATACTTTTTTCAAAATCTGATAAGTCAATGGGGTTTGTGGGATATATTTGCGGATAGTAAAATGGAATCTTATATTGAAATTGATCGGTCTCAAATCTATCCTTTATTGAAGTTTTTAACATACTATAAAGAATCAAGAATCAAAGTGAACATTAATAAATATGGTCCAAAGATCATGGGAGTATCTAACAAGACCAAAATAAAATATTTGAAAGATACAGTTGTAACTAAAGGATATATTAACATTCGCAAAAAAGTGTAATGCTGAACAAACTTTGTTTAACAAAACTTATACTATTCTAAAAAACTCGAATGAGCATTAGGACAAAAGAAAATTTTCAAGAAGCGGATACACCTACTGTTGTGAAATAAGATAATATATAAATAAGGCCAATAAGGTGAACATGGAAATTTAAATAACAAATAATACAATTTTTTTAAGCGTGCAATACTCCATTAAAGTACCATCCTTTCTAAGTATTAAAAAAAAATACTTTGATCCGTTCAGATTTCAGAAGTCGGCGGATTTTTGTCCCAAAGAAGTATTTTTTGTAGTTCAATTACTCTAAAGGACAGTTTCGAGTCAGCCATTTTGAAAACTACTAATTAGAACGGATTTTGGGCGTTTTAAAAACGACCAAAACGCGTTCTGGTCGTTTATTTCGGTCTTTGACCGTTTTCAAAACAGCCACAACGCGTTCTGGCATTTCTGCGATGGCCGGAACGTGTTGTGGCTGTTTTTTCAGTCTTTGGCTGTTTTCGGTCTTTGAGCCTAACATATCAACATAACAAGCACTGGTCAACTACTTCTTGATGTGACACGTCTTTGCAATAATTTTTAGTCCTGACAACCCTGTCCTAAATCCCAATGAAGAATCCTTTCGTTTTTGTATACAGGACGCTCTTGCTCAGCCAAATATTGGATTTCTTACTATTCACTTCATGTTGACTTAACGTTTTGGGCGGGGGCCACGGAAGGTATTGTAAAGCGAGGGGGGGGGGCTTAACTGCCTATACTTTAACTGTTCATGCATCATTCATGAAATTATGCACAGAAATACCTTTAAGACTGAGGGGCTTCGCCCTCCAGTTTTTTAGTTTGCGGAGGCTCGAGCCCCCTCTGCTTCCCTCACCGCTTCCGCGGCCCGTGGTTTGGGGGTGCTCGCCGTGAATAGCTTTCTGCCTTCATTGCGTTTCTAGTTCTTCTATGGTTTTTCCCCTGAAATTTAAAACCTTTTCTGAGGATAAATTCGAAGGCCTGTAGTCAAGTTTCGCTTTACAGGTGGTGTTGTAAAGTGCAACATCTTGATCAATCATTTTTAAAATTGAAAACAGTGCAATCTTGAAAAATATTTTTCCAAAAAAAGCCATGATTTATTAAGATTCAACATTTGAAGAAAAACTGGTAAAAAGGGACAGCAAGGAAACAATCAATAACAAAAACTATTGTTGAAATGACAAATTTTGGTAAGTTTAACTATTTTCATAAAAAATAATAATTTTTCTAACCTACGGCCAATACTTTAAAATTTTTACGCCTTAATGAAAAAGATTACATTTGATTAAATATATTACGAAATATTGTATATGACATACAATTCGTTAAATCTCGAGTACAGTAAAAAAATGCTGGTTTTCAAATTACGCAATCTTTATTTATTTTCGTTTACTAAGCTCATTTACTAAAGATCAAGCAATTAAATCTTTGGTTTAAATATTATTTTTAGTTGGAAATTAATGTATTTCATTGATAATTCATCTTTATTTGGTAGAAAATTAATTGTCTGAGTTGAAAATTCATCTATTTTGTAAAAAACTCATTTTTTAGTTGAAGATTAACATTCTTGTTGATAGTACAACTGTTTATCACAAAATTCGTCTATTTTTGTCATTTGGATTTTTTAAAATTACTTGAAATGTTGTTCCTTATTGACAAAGGTTCTTGGTCTTAGTTATGAGCCTAATTAATTTTTAACGGCTCTATGATTAATAAATCTATCAGATGATAAAAATTCAGAGATGTAAAATCTTCGCCCCTCTACAAAATTGTAAAGAATATAAAAAGCAGTCGCCTTTTGTAAAATATCATCTTTTTTAAAATTAGTTTTGACTTCTTTAACGTTATCTATACCGGTATCTAAAAACAATGAATATCGTTATTCTGTTAGTTGCCTGCGTGGTTTTGCTGAATTTTGCAAGTGAGTCTGCCTAACATCATATAATATTAATATTATTTAGAATTTTTTTAATCCAGTAGAATTACTATGCATTTTTTTCCTAAGTTGCACTAAGTTGCGTGCATTTCCCTAACTCCTTTTAGTTCCTACTGAAATCTTTCAGTTTCCTTTGAATTTTCAAATTTTTTTCAATTAAATACATAATCTGAATTTTCTGAAAAGAAAAATGAACTTTTCTTTTTAAGGTCTGCAAATGTTTTTCATTTATAAATTTAGGAAAGAGAACCTAATAAATATGACACTTACCAGGCCAATAGTTTGAGTTTTCTAAATCTCACATCTTTCTTAAATTCTCCGAATTCAGTAAATACTATAAATTTACAAAATTCACCATATTCCCTGGATTTCGAGATGTCTGTAAATAATAATGACAATTATCATAATGTTCCAGTTAGCTGTATTTATCAATTAATACAATCTGGTCTAGTATATTACTCAGAATTATTTTGTATTGCGTTGAATTACTCTAAATATTTTAAATTATTCCAATTCCTGGGATTTGGTTTTAATTGCATGGAATGAATTTTAATTCTTTAGAATTCTTCTGATTTATTATAAATTTTAAACTTTTTTTACATTCTTTGCTATTATATTGTAATTAGCAGAGAAAAAGAAGAAAGGGACATGATAAGCTAAAAGGGAGATAGTAGTTGGTGGCTAACGAGAGATGAGGATATGAATGAGGGACAAAGGAATGCCGAAAAAGATTTGTTAAGGAGGAGGGAAAAGGTGTTAAGAAAAAGGTCTAATCGGAGAGAAATGAGTTAGGGCATATATAACGGGCACATATATTCAACATTAGGGAAGGGAAATAAGATTCTCGAAGTAGGAAGAGGGGGAAAAGGAAATAAATAAGGTTATAAGATGAATTCGCTCATCTAACGAATGTACGGCCAAGAAGGTGAAGCGAGGCATATGAGATTCGATAAAAGAGAAAGGAATTTCGAAGATATCAGGCAGGATGGTATATAGGTGATATCGGTGAGGTCTAAGGGAGGAATGACCGATGGAACAGAAAAAGGTTAATTGTGCTCATATTGCGTGTAAAGGATTATGCAGCCAGCAATCACCCTGCCCAAGTGCTCATCTACTTACAAACATTTGTTTTTCTTGTGCATAAAGATTCATAACTTTTTTTACAGTAGTCAGTGCTTTGGAGAATGAACTGGAACATAGGCAAGATCAAGAACCTCAAATGCGCCATCCTTTTCATATTCCTCCAGGAAGTTCCATTGTTATACATAAAATCATAAATGGCCAACCTGTACCAAACCATATTGTTCAGGGAACTCTCTACCGCCTTACAAGAGGTGATTTTCCATCAGATTATAATCCATATGGAAAAGCTATTGTGTCACTCAGTAATGGCATGCGATTCTATGCAGATCTCGAAGGTGTCCATGGATATAATGAACAGGCGCATAATGATGTTTCTCAAGAATACCACTGCTATATAACACGACCACATGAATTTGGTTTGGAAGCGATACTTGAGCCTTTCAATTCAGTTTATTCAATACGTCACATGGGTGGACTGGCACGCGTTCATTTCATAAGTTTGCCTAACATTAATGTTGCAGGAAATTTACAGCACTCAGATTTTGGTTTTTAATCGTCCTTAAATCAAATCTATGTAAGTAGATTCAATAAAAAAATTAACGTTGAAGAATTGATTTAACACAAATCGATCTAAAAATGCATAGCAATTGAAATTTTTTTTCAGAAGAGTTGTACAATAATGTTTCGCATTAAGATTTTCAATTTAATACTTAGTGAAAGAAAAATTTCAAGAAAGGATTCTATTTTTTGGTATTCAAGTTTAAAATCACGTATTCTAGCAAAGATGTGTGTGAATAAATTTCCTGTAACAGTATGATCTATGCAATTGCAAGCTAATTGGTGCACACAAGCTTCTACATGGCATTGAGGATTTTATAACGCGAGAGACTGATCGCGCTGCAGCGCGTGTATTTTTTTATGATCAATTATCAAATCTTTTAAGTTTATTATTTAATAAGAAAACCATATTTCTGTAAAAATTAATATTGTAAAGTTGCTATCATAATTCTGTGTACACGTATTATTTTGTCATTTAATTAGGACGAAGTTCTCCAAGAAAAATACGAAATGATTGCTTATTTAAATAGAAATTGTCGTCGTCTGAAATTGAAACGATAAACGTATTTACAGTACAGTGTGATGCATTGAATAAATGCGATATCTCCCACTTTTTTTCTATTGCATAAACCTTCGTTGATAATAAGGTTTATAATTATCATTGCAACGCAATCAGTTTCTTATTATATAACTTTTTTTATCTTTTTTTTTGGAATAATAAAACATTGAATCAGATTATAATAATACATAAATGTTTTATTATAACCTTCGTAATTTTCGTTTATTGAAAAAAACCATACCTGTTATACATATAATTTGTCTTTCATATACCAGTGTGTAATCATTTTGCGTATAACATACATGAACTTATAATGCAAGCAGCATTTTGTGAACTTAAAATAAAATGCACAGTCCAAAACACATAGACCTGGACGCTCATAAGGCGTTATTTTTAAAGTGTATCTACTTGAAATGTCAGATTTGCCCGAACTAAGTTAAGCTTAGGCAAAGTGTTGTGCTATTGGATAGTAGTTTACGGAAAACAAATGTTGTTATTCGTAGAAGTACGGACCGTGGGGAAGAAGGTAAGAGTTTTGGGATTTTCGTGGATATTGTCTGTTTCAGCAATTATTAACTTTTCTAATAGTAATAAAAAAATTTGGTGTAGTATAGTTTGAGAAGTGTTATTCACGCCCTTCTGATTTGTCTTACGCATTTTCTGAAATAAGAAACTTGACTTTTTTCGCAATGAGAAAAGTTTTTCTTAGTCTTAAAAGAAATCTGTTTGTTTTGCCTATGAGACTATGTACATTTGAAAGTTTTAAAGTTTTTTTAAAGTTTTTTTAAAAGTTTTTTACATTTTCAAGTCATAAAAATAAGCATTGCTTACGTCTGATTTTGTAGGTTACGAGGCTGATTTGACTAATTGAAAAGGACACACAGACGATATGTTAATGTATTTATAACTGAGGTGACTCTTAGTACTAATTAATCAATTATTATTTCCAGTAATATACACAATTTTAAATAAAGATCGATATAGATTTTGCTCTGGTCGACACTATCACATGGTGCTAATAATTCACTATAACGCAAAGTTTATCTGTGGACAAAGTGTATACGCACACGATTGTATCGTATCAAGAACCTTACTACATTGAAATACGTTTTGTTGGCGAGAAACATGTCGCTAAGTGTAAATCAAAACCACCCAGATTCAATCAGGAGATTTAATGGACGAGTTGAGTTCCTGACATAGAAGTTTGCAATACAGACTGCGTTCAAACAAGCCGATTTATGAGTGGGCGTAGAAGAAAAAGAACCGGATGCTAGCGACACAAAAAAGGTAACAATAACTAAATATGAGATAATTATGTCGCACCATCCGATTAATTACGCACATGTGCAAGAATGCACAGAGAATTAAATTTTTGGTAAAACTGTAAGCTGTTTTCAAAATTGACTAGAAGTGTTAGTTTGTTGTAAGGGTCAGCAAGGTTAGTAAAGATAGTCAAAGAATCGTCTAGAAATAATTTCAAAGAGATAAATAAGCCATCTTATCAAAACCAATCTTATCAGGCTTTTCCATATTTAAAATTAATGAACCGCTGAATCTGCTATATAGATTAATGTTTATTGGCTCACATCAGAATAAAAAATGAAGAAATAAGTGACCCAAAAAAATTTTTTAAAGCAAGGATCACCCTAGCGAATAATTAGGAAATGACTGCAGAATCAATCGGCAACGTGAAGCTCCAAGTACAAATAATTGATAGTTTTTGAGAAGCTATCACGGAAGATGTATGCTAATTAGATATTGGAGAAAACCTATAATTAGTTAGCAAAATTATGGTTATTGGTTATTATTATTATTGGTTAACGGAATCAACTGAAAAAAATGCTCAACCTTGCATACCGTGCATCAAGGTGCATCGCACTAAAGTTTAAGAAGTGCAAAGAGATTTTTATTAAAATTTGTATTTCAAAGAAAAAAAAATTTATAAACGATAATCATATTTGACAGTATAAAAATCAATAATAGTAGCTTATAAAGCATTTTTATTAAATTTAAAAAAATGAAAGTTTGGTTTAAAAAAACAACGTAAACTTTTTAAACATACAAGAAAGGTATCACCGCAAATTTTAAAGGAAAGAAAGGTGTGAATAACATCACTTTTTGATAAGTTATAATGATATACAAACTTTAAAAACAGTTTTCTCTGAATAGAAGTTTGGCCCAATCGTCGACCTGAAAATGTGTAGAAAAGTCGCTTACAAAAAAGTGAAAAAAATGTGCTTGCAAAAATTGTATGAGATAAGTCATTATTTATAAGCTTTTAAAAAAATTATAAAACAAATAAAGTTACTTTAACTCATATTATTGTTTAATAGTTTGCTTATTGTCATTTATAATATGTTTTCAGCGGAGTTATTATCAAGGAAAAAAAATCTTCGTTCTGCTTATAATAAAATACTACAAGTCGCTTTCCTAATATTTATTATTTTGAGCGAAAGATAATTAATTATAAACATTCAAGCGTGATGGTATAAAAAAATTTTATTTTTATTAGATGGAAATTGATATTATAGCCTTTTAAATTGTTTGTCTTCTTTTACATTTAAGACACGTAAAGAAAAATAATCATACGTGTAAATTGCGTAATTAGAAATCATTTTTATTTATGACAATATTCAATGTTTAGAGAAGCTTATTTGTACAAAAAAAATTATTTCATACCAGATTTTAATTCTTTTTTAATTTTACATACGTCGTTATACTTTGATTTGAAAGTGGAATTATTTATATAACACAGGATTTATTTGACATCGATACAGTACAACGCACTTAGGATCGAATTTTCTTTTTACTCTCATAAAACATTAGAGAGTTAAAGTATTTAAGGATTTATTAGGTGTAAATAGACACCTGGTCCATTTTTTTTAAATATTTAACATTTTTCTTCATTATCATTATCTGTAAACGTTCAGCATTATATATTATCTCTGATTTAAATTTTAAAATGTCCAACTTGATATTCCATTTGAAGTAGAAATGCGTTTGTCAAGATAAAATGTCTAAGATTTTCGTATTCAACTAATACCTGCTCTTCTATAAACGAAATTAATTACGTGTTATCAGAAATTAGTGTTTTTCTCATGAGCCATGCAATAAAAATTTTTTTGATACTAATTTTCAGGTTTGTCAGTAACTACATGGTCATCAGCTTAACCTCTTTTCATTATATTAATATAAGACATCAATAATACATTAAATTCAACACTTTGTTAAAAATTATGACATTGTGACAATTTATTGTATACAAGATTATGAGATTGTACAAAATATTTTATTACTAATTACAATTTTACAAAAATCGAGTACTGTTAAAACAGGTTTTTCTTTGAATTACGCAATTTCTATTCATCCTCGCTTAGTTTTGACTTTTAGTTTAAAATTTAAGTATTTTACCAATAATTTGTCTTTTATTTAAAAAAAAATATGAATTTTCTGTATTAAAATCCATCTTTGTTTGGATCAAAAATTCAACAATTCAGCAGACATTTTCTTCTTCATAGACATAAGTTTTTACCATAAGTCATAATCTTGAAAAAGTTGATTAAAGTTAAAAAAAAGGGAAAATTGCTTTATTATCTATATAATAAAGTCCAGGCGAAAAACAAAATCTATATACTTTTAGATTGTCGGTGGTTCTATGAGTAATAAATCTAGCAAATATGATAAATTCTGAGATCATGAAACTTTGCCCCTCCACTCAATTGCAAATAACCTATAAAACATGACGTCTTTCACGAAATTTTTCTTATTAAACATAAGTTTTTAGATCTCTATTGTTATCTCTGCTCTTATCTAGAAACAATGAAGTTCGTCATTCTATTTTTTGTCTTCACGATTCTGGTTAACTTTGCATGTAAGTGTACATGAAATAATATTACTATGTTGAGTAAATTTTCTATGAGTATTTTCTAATTTGTTTGATAACTTTAAACTTTTTCTCTGAATTCCCAGTCCAATAAATTTTTCCAATTCCCTATATTCTTCAAATTCACTAAATTTTCAATATTTTTCAAATTTCTCGATTTCCATAAATTCTAAAAATTTTCTGCATTTTTCACATTAAGAGAATACCTTGAATTATTCAAATTCTTCCACATTTTTAGTAATCTTAAACAAATCACAAAGATTTAGAAAAATCTTACAAATTTAATGAAGTTTAGAGAAAATAGACGATTCTACAAACTTCAGGATTTTTAGAAATTTAAGAAACAAGTGAGGCTGAAAAAGTGCCACGTTACCAGATAAAAATCTTGCAACATATGGAAACAGAAAATGACGATAACGGAATTCTTTAATTTATTTGTTTGTGGAAATGTATACAAAAATTTTAAATACATGAATTTATACATGTACTCAAATAACACTGAAAACGAAGGCTTTAGTCTCATTTTTGTTTGGAACCATATAACAACACCTTGAGATTATTTGATAATGCGATTTACACATAACATTAATGCTGATCAAAAATTTTACATCTAAATATAGCATATAAAATTTGCAATTGAAAATAAGCATGAGCTAACTTTTTTGATAAATATTATTTGATTGACACGTTGCCAGATTTATGTCCTGCAACATACACAGGAAAATGTCGATTGCCAGAATGCTATAGTTTGATAGGTTTAGTAACTAATACTCTCTGGTTAACTATATTATTGATAATTATAAGTTATTTTATAAGTACTATAAGTTATTTAAAATTGTTTTTATCCTTTCAAATTCTTCTTAAATTGCATAAAATGCATTGTAGCTCTTTAAAATCTTTTGAATAACTTTATTTTCTTGCCATTTCCTAAATTCCTCTAATTTTTCTGAAATATTCTGAATTTTTACAAATGCTTTGAATCACCTGAATTTTCGTCACTTCTAAAATTCTCTTAACTTCCTGAATTTTAATAGTTTTTCAAATTCTATAAAATCAATAAATTTCCTCAATTTTTAAAATTATGTGAATTGCCCGATTTCTAAGGATTTGACGCTTATGCCTAAGTATTCTAAATTTTTTTTAATTCTGCTACGTTTCTCTTATTTTATATAAATTCTCTAAATTGCGCAATTTTTGTGAATCTTTGGAATTTTCTAAAATCTATGATTTCACTTAATTTTACAAATTTCCTGAAATATTCTGAATTTTTCTGAATTGCACAATTTTTCTTAATTCCTCGAAATTATTAGAGATACTATAATTCCATTAATTACACAAAAGTGATAAATTTTATAAATTATACAAATTTTATGAATTCTATAAATTAAAAAAATTCTTAGAATTCAAGTAATTCTACGATTTCCAAAAGTTCAAAGAATTCTATGAATTTCATATTACGAAAATCACATTATGTAATATATTGCCAAATACAGGAAACACTTTTTCAACTGTTTTTTTTATATTGTAATTAGAGAAGTTGAGGGGAAAAACGAAGAGATATAAGAAATTAGAAAAGTTTAATTTCAGTTTGTGGCTAACTAGGGATGATGATAGGGATGGAGAAAATAAGAGTGAATTAGGATTGAAAAGCGGGAAATGTAAACATGATAAAAAGAGTAGAAGATCGGTGATGTGGAAATATCGGGTGAAGAGGCGTGACGAGTAGGCTAGAAAACTAAATAAAGAAAAGATAGTAAATAAATAAAAAATAAATAAGTAAAAAGAAATAAATAAAGAAAAGAGCTATAGTTGGAAATAGCGGAGTGGGAGACAGAGAAACAGAAAGATCTTCACATGGCTTATAAATCCCTCCCTTTATAGAATACATACCAAACAATTCTGATATTAATCGTGTTGCATTTCGTTGCCTTTATTCGATATAAGTTTATATGCTGATAGCACCGTTAATAGGACTATGCGCTGTGTGTCAGCATTAAGAATAGTCTCATGTAGGGCACTGTCGGCACATAGACTCATATTAAATGAAGGCGTCGATTTAACTGTTTTAACTGTTCATCTACAGTTCCCTTCAATTGTTTTTTGTAAAGAGGCAAGTTAAAATAAAGTAAGAAAGTTATATAATCAAACTCCTGCATAATCCAAAATTTAAATGACTGTGTGCGTGATGAAATACGCAACCAGCAATTTCTTTACCTAACAGCTTACCTACTTACTAACAGTTGATTTTTCAGTGTAAAAAATTTCCGTAAATCTTTCTTTTTACAGTAGTCGCGGCTTTGGATAAGGAGCATGATAATGAAAATAGTCATAATCAAGAAATTCCACGTGCTCCTCGTTTCAGTTTTCCAGCAGGAAGCGAAATTGTTATACATAAGATGATAAATAACCAGCCTGTGCCTAACCATGTTGTTTCCGGAAATCTCCGACCTATGACAAAACATTATGTAATGTCAGATAATAGACCATATGGGAATGCTATTATAGTACTTTATAATAACAGTCGTTACGTTGCACGTCTTGAACCAGGCCCTAATTATAACGGAACTACTAACAATATTCAAGATTATACTCGAGAATACAACTGTTATATAACAAGACCACTTTCGTATGGATTGGAAGCATTCCTGAAGCCTTTCAGTGAAGAAGGTCCAATATGTGATCCAAAGTTTGGAATCGCACGCGTTTATTATATTAATCGGCCTCACGTTAAGGTTGCGGGATATGTACGGCACTCAGATTTTGGTTTTTAGTCGATATGTTCGATTAGTTTCAAAATATTGATCTTTTAATTGACCCTGCACCGAAACCACCTGACTTGTTTCAGTAAAAAAATTAAATTCAAAGAATTAATCTAAAATGAAGTAATCTAAAAGTCGCAGGAATTTTAAATTATTTTCTTTTAAGGCTTATTCGTAAAATAATATTTTTAATTAAAATTTGTGAATTATTATTGAATAAAGAAAAATATTGAGAAAGTATCTTACTTTTTGCTCCTTCAGTTTGGATCTACTAAGGCAAGCATGACGTGCTTGCTGAAATTTTCTTAAATAGTATTGTCTGTGGAATTTCATACAAAATGGTGCATTTTCATCTAACCTTTATTAAAAATACTTGTATTTACCCAGACGTTCAGCTGAAGAAGAGAAAAACTACAGAAAACCTACATTCCAATTGTACACAGTCATACTCGGCATCAAACCTCCTGCTCGACATTAGTTGGAAGCAATTAACTGACTACCACTACCGTGACTTGCATACGCACTACTATCAAAGAAAATGTCTGTAAACATAACCATGCCTACATACGTGAATCCAAACTGGGAGGCCAAAAAATGATAGTGCATTGTCAATCAAGTAAAAAACCTAGGAGATTTCTGACAAGCATGATGTTGCCGCACAAGCGAACCGAGAACGGTAGCAATGCAAGTTTTGAATCGGCTAGTTTACCACTTGGTTAGCTTATTATTTTTCTAAACCTACCGAGAAGATGAATGTGATTTCGGCGCCTGGCACGAAACGGCAGATGTGATCGGTTTCACGATCGATTGATGCAGCGACGAAAATATAGACTTGAAGGTACTTTATGGTTCAAATCCAGCTCCTGGACCCGCTCTTTGGAGGGTCTTTTCTTCTACCCGGGTCAAATTATGGCGTTGAAGTCAAAAGTCTAACGTTTCGAAACTTTCTCCTCACTAGTGTAGAAAAGTATGTTTCACCATACGGACTCATCATAGATCGCAGAACTGATCACCTTTATCGTTTTGCGCCAGAGTCCCAAAATCGCATTTTCCGCGCGGGTATTAAAGAAGATGCTTTTTTGAAATTTGCGTTTTATTCAGTCTCAATGTGCATCTTTCAATGTAAAATGTTATTGTGCTTCTGAAGCAAGCCTTTTGTGGTGGTAGTGGTACCAGTGATCCTAAGGGATCGTGTTGCTCTTCACATGCTTGAACTGAGCGGCAGTCACTGACTGTAGTTTGCGTCCTTACATATATTTCATTTAGAAACAGACGCACTATGAACAATGAATTTTGCCACAATCATAGAATGCGCAGACCAAAGCGGACCTGTTGTGATGACCCAGCGCCATCAGTCACTGATAAAGTTTCGCAGCATTTTTTGCATTTCGTAACAAGTTACTACATACGTGGATTTTACTTTGCTTTAAGACTTTATAATTTTATTGAGATTTACCTTTGCTTTTGAAAAATGTATTACAATTTAGTAATGAGATTAAAAAAAAGCGTAAACACGTTTCGAATTGTTCAGATGACTAAATAAAATTTTTAAGCTTAAGGCAATATTAAATAAGAATTACTGAAATTCATACTTTGCGCACTTTTGTATCGATTATGGATTGCGATGATCGTGACACCGCCAGTTTTACTTTTTCAGTAATATAATTGATCTTTTACTTTTCAACATAAACGTTCTATGTATAATATTTATTTAAATATTCTATATTATCAATTATATAGTCCTAGGCTAAATAAAATAATTTAATTAAAAATATATATTTTGAGGTTATCGAGTATTAATCAAGAATAATTACATTTTTACTATTTATGGTTAGTTACTTATTTGAAATAACAGATGCAAATTATAGGTTTGATTTTTGAATAACCGTGAAAACGATGAGTTTGTTACTATAATCTAAAATGAGAACACATGTGCATTGACATCAGTTCAACTTTTTTATAACATATTAGATAGAACTGTCAATTTACTGTTGAAAATAGGTAAATAACACTTTTCAAATTTCATTTAATTGATTCTATCTTATTAATGTTGCTTACGACTGATTTTGTATGTTGCCAGACTAATTTAATTTCTTAAAATGACAAGGCTTAGATGTATTTGTAGCTGAAGGACATCTCAGTACTAACAAATATATATTATTAACAGCAGTAACAGACAACGCGACGCATGTGCATATATTTTTTAATGATATAAATTTGGGCATTTTCTGTCTTTT
>JAUELO010000133.1:2683243-2693326 GCA_032357855.1 Amphibolips quercusostensackenii
AAGGAGACATTTACGGATATTTTAAATATATAAATGGGACCTCTCAGTGTAACAAAAGTGCAATAACTCTTGAAGTTAATAATCGATTTTTGTCTATCATTTTTTAATGTTCTCGCCATGATCTAACACATCTAGCACAGCCTATTAAAATTCAATTCATTAATATTTACCAAATATACATTTTTCCCAACCGACTCGAATTCTCTAACAATAAGAAGGTTGCGCGGAAGGCTGTCCAGTGTCCCCCTTGGGTTACAGTATTGTGGAAAAATTTGAGGGTGGCGGCCCTACCGCTCCCCAGAAAGTGCGAAAAAAGTTTGGGAAACGCTGAACTAGACAGACGTATTTTGTTTATTTAGGGAAAGTTAATGTTTTGTACGCAGCTTAAACTCATCTTTGTTATCGCACGTATTGGCAGTTTAGAAGCTCAAGGACTTTGCCTGAAAACTCAATTTCTCCCCAACCAGTTTCCAGATTATAGTCACAGATGGTTAAAATAGCTAAAATGCAGCAGTTATACCAATCTAAATTTGTCAGTAAATATGATTCTTGAAATCTCTATCTTTTTTCGCCGCACGTTCTAGCACTTTAGCGACTATTTTGTAAAAACTCTACTTTGAACGCATTCACTGTACATCTTTCGTCCAGATTGCATTTACTACTTAAGCTGCTTTAGACTCATCGCCCAACTCATTGCTGACCCTACCATAAACAATCGTTACTGCCGCACCGGGTTTAAAATTGTACCTAAATTTACTCTGAAGATGATTTCACTTTCCCAAATACTCTACGTCACAATTTGGGTGTGTACAAATTCTCCTACTTCAACTTTCCTCAGCGAATAAACAATAAGCATCCCTTCATCCCTTCTTCAATTTTGTACTTCGCCTGCGCTAAGCATATTCTGGCTGTATCTTCACAAATCACTTACGAACTGCATTCCGCAGCCGAAACACAGTTACTCTTGTACACGGTCTTGAATTACATCTCATCTGGGATCCACCAATAATTATTACCAGTTTGCAAATGTATATATAATCTCTTTCTGTAGTGTTACATTGTTTCTTATTAAAATAAACAAAATTATATACAGTTTATGAGTTTCAATTTAGAACGGTTACGCGTTCGAACACTAGTACTTAGTTCGTTTCACGTTCTCTGTAAGCTTTCGATTGACTGCCATTAGAACCATATCATCTGCACACGATAACCCACGTACCTTCACTCTCCCGTGATCCACACCTTTTTCGTCGAACAGGGCCATTCGTAGACACTTGTTCACAAATATAATAAACAGCCAAAAGTATATAACGCAACCTTACCTAACACCTTTTTCTTATATCGAATCAGTCACTTTGTTCTCCATTTACTCTCACACTCGCTTTGCAACCTGCATATATTGCTTTTATTGTTTTCAGGAGCCATCCACTGATTCCATACTCTTCATGAACTTTCCAAAGTTAACTTCTATCCACTCTATCAAACGCTTTTTCCAGGGCAGCAAATGATCAGAAAAATTTTTTTTTACCCTTAAATTTTTTTCTGTGATCTGTCTGAAACTAAATATCTGATCCGCGCAAGATTTTCCTCGCATTAATTTACATTGGACCTTCTAAAAAGCTATGCGATTCTTTCAAATCCTTTCAAATACCTGAAATCATCTGAAATACTTTAAAACCCCTTGATTTCTGTTAAAATCTTCTGAAATCCTTTAAAAATACTCTAATTTTTCAATCCCTAGAAATCTGCAGAAATTCCTTATAATATAATGGAATCTTTTAATTTCTTTTAAAATCCTATGAATCCTTCAAATATTGTAAAATTCCTGGAAATTTTGTCAATGCCGTAAAAATTCCTTAAAATCTTTTAGATCTTCAGAAATCTTACAAAATCATTTGAAATTTCTCATAATACTACGAAACTCTTCGGATTCTTTGATAACACAACCTAAAAAAATGATATAAAATTCGTGTTTATTTGATTTTTACTGTATTTCTTTATGTATTTCGAGGCACTAAATCTAGCACTGTCCTTACTTTTTTTTAGCAATAATATTTTCGGAGATATTCCAAATTTAATGCTCAATATCACATAAAACTTTTCCGATCTGTTTTTCTGAAAAAGAAAAAAGACAGAACATTTTCGCCTTCAGGTTCGTATCCTACAGAAAAAATACTGAAATGTCTCATCAATTGATTGAATTACATAAAAATTTACCAAAATTTTACCACATTACAAAACTCTATAAAATTAATATTTTTTCCATTTTTATCGTATTACTGTTGTATTTTGAATTGCTCATTCTGAAAATAACCTTCCTTTTTTCGTAGCATCAATATTTTCGGAGATATTTAAGATTTAATGTCCAATATCACATAAAAAATAAATAAATCATATTGCGCCATTTTAGCCCTATTAGAAACCTTTAGCATTTCCAGTTACTTCTTACCTAGTGTAATTTTAAAATCTCTTGAATCTTATGAAATCCCGTACAACATCTTTAAATCTTTAATATTTTTAAATTCCTTTAAAATTGTGTTAATCTAAAATCCTCTGAGATCCCATTAAATCTCATGAAATCCTTGGAAGTTCCTTACAATTACATTTCATTTTATTGACTGCTTACAATTTTTTTAAAATTCTTTAAATGTCTCTAAAATCCCTTGAAATGTTTGAATTACTCTAATACCTTTGATAGTCTTTTAAATCCCTTAAAATATTCTTAATCTTTTGGAATTTCTTGGAATCTTGACAAATAAACGAAAATATATCAAGTATTTGAAATTTTTTTAATTCTTGAAAGTCCTTGGAGATCCTGTAACATAGCGTAGGTCTAGTGAAATACCTACAAATCCTATGAACTACTTTTAACTCCCGTAAATTATCTTAAGTAAAATCTTTTAAAACTTTTAAAAAATTTTGAACACTTTGAAATCATCTGAAATACAATAAAAATTCTTGAAATCTTTTTAAATCCTTTTAAATCTCTTAAATGAGTTGCACTTCTTTAAATCCCTTTAGAATCTTTTGAAATTTTTGAAGTCTTTAAAATTTCTTGAAGTCTTTTAAAATTTATATTTTTGACATTACGGATATGTTATTTCAGCCAACCAAACGAAAAAGTTTAAAAATTTGTTTATAGGCAAACTGAAAAAATAGTTAAATAACAGAGCAGTTTCAGAAAATAGTAGCATTAATCTAATTTTTTAAAAATAATAGCAAAATAGTTGCATCGCTTAAAAAGAGTTTCAGAAAGTGTCTAAAGCTTGAAATGGTTTGCAGATTAACAAAATTGCAACTGCATCTTAAATAATTCTTTTATATTCAATTCGGAACAATAACAGTATCGCCATTTAATTTAAACAAGTTAGTCATAACACAAAATATAATTTGAACGAAAAATCTATGAAAATGTCGTGGAATCGCAGACAGCTTTTTTGAAAAAATTATCAAATGCTATACGGAAATTATGTGCGTGAACCTATAGGTTGTATGAAGGATCGTATCACACTCGAAAAACTTGAAAATAAATCATAATAAGAAATGCATTAGTTTCGTCGGTTACGTAAAAATAATTAATATCACATTTCTTCACAGAGAAAATTACAAATTAAATAATACTGGAGAAAATGTCTTAAACTATAGAAGTTTTATCAGTCTTTTGTAAGATTATTAGAATAAATATAAGATATTTTTGAAAAAGTTACAAAAATAGTTTTACAAGACTTCTTTAGAATACACGTAACTTACTAAAACTATCATCGAGACAATAAAATTGTTATTGGCCTATTGTCTCGGTGATAATTTTAGTAAGTTACACCTCTCCTCCCAACATGAAGAATCATTTTTCTCACTTTAGCCGCTTTGATAATGTTCTTTGCTCTCTCTCGAGTGAACCCCTTAACGCGAATTTCATTTACAGCCAAAATCTCGTCTCCATTTTGCAGTTTTCCTTCCTCTGCAGCTTGACCTTCGGGCTCAATGTTTTTAACGAAAATTCCCATACTTCCTCTGCTGCAATCAGATCCACCAGCGATACTAAATCCAAGCTTTTTCAAGGACACTTCTTCGAATTGAATAGTCAACAAATTACCTGGCAAGCTCGTTGTCTTTTCTAACTCGGGCGTTAAGTCTAAACTTTTTTTTCGGATCAGGTAGAATTTCTTCATTCCTGTTAACATCTCAGTTTCATCTTCTTCTAAATCTGCGCGAAGTAATTTTTCGTCTTTTCTTATTGCACCGACAATTTGACATGAAAATTTCTTACAACTAAGAGTCTGACTATCTTGAGTTAAAACGTTTTCTTCCGTGTTGTCCTTTCTAGGATTTTTCAGGCCCCAAATCTCCGAATCACTTCTTGTCCTCGTGATGACATATTCCGGCCAGGTGTCTTGCAAATCTCCACAGAATGTGTATTTCGAATTTCTGTCGATAAGAATTTCTACATCACCGAAGCAACTTCTGAGAGCATTTCGGGCTTCGACTTCTGGCGTGCCTCGAATTCTTCTTCCGCAAACTTTAACGATTTCGTCTCCGATCCAAAATTGCATAGATTTTGCTGCATCTCCGTTAGGATCCATTTTGGAGATAAGATAAAAAGGCCTTGCTGCCTCTTTCCTCTCCAAAGAGATTCCCAAGTTTCCTTGCACTTTTATGTTTAAATTAATTAATTTCGAAAATTTTGGAGAAGACTTTACAACCTGTGGTTTAGCAATTTTTTGCTTCGGGTGCAAATTTTCCAAAATTTCAAATTCAGATCGAGATCGTTTCGGAGAGTAGTATTTAATTGAATCTACATCCATTGAGAGAGGAAATTTCAGAGCAGGTGGAGTGTCTGCTGAAGGTGAAGCTTCGTTTTTTAAAAGCTCGATGATACTGAGGTTCTTCCAGTCTTTGTAAAACTTAGGAGTATTTTTTTCCACTTTAGGATGCTGGATTTTTGAAACTCGAATTGGTGATTTCTGTTTTAGAGGCGAATTTTTTAACGGAGTCTGATAATCGAAGTTTGTTTTTGACGTTTCTGAAATAATCTTTGATTCTTGTAAGATCTTTCCCTCAGGCAAAAGTTTCGATTGAGATACGAAAATTGAATCCGAATAATCATCGTTGTCAGAGGTATCACTTCTAAACAAAAAAGCTGGCTCATCTGTGAAAGTAAAATCGCTGCAGGGTTTTGTATCTTCATCTAAAATATCTGATGATAATGACGACTTGAGCTTTTTGGAAGATGTAATAGCTGATGACAAATCAACACCTTCATAGGATTGAGAAGTTAAACAAAAATTGTTGAGGGAGTCCTCTAATCCAGTTGTAAAGACCGATGTTGGTCGTTCAGATCTGTAAGAAGAAGGCATATTTTTTTGAAAAAAATTATTGATCCCGAAATACTCGCGCTACTTTTATAAGTACTTTACCTTCAATTGAATCCATATTGCATATTAAAAACACTTTTAAACTACATCATAGAATGGAATGCAGATAATGTCCACTCACCTATCGAATTTTTTGTTAATTTTATCATTTTGAGATCCTGTTTCCTCTATACCATCCTGTGATTCCTGGGAAAGCGGTGTTAATGATAACAATTCGGGACTTCCACTTTTAGTCCGTCTAGGTTTCTTGAATAGAGGCATCCTTCTGCAATTGAAAATTATAAAGGAACCTATATTATTTTAATGCTGCAAATACAATTTTTTATTGCACTAAATACAATCATTAATTAAATTCGAAAATTGATTAGCGAAAATTGGAATCGAAAATCACTATTAAAGGACGAAGAATTATCTTAAAAGAAAGCTTATTAAATATTAATCTACGTAAAAATACTATTATGAAAACAAAATTTCTAAAGTCTATGTGAAAAATTTGGTAGTAAAATATAATTCGACTGTGAATGCCAAGTTATAAATATTCCTTATTTTGAAAAATATGTTTAAACACTTTTCTAAATATTAAAGTTTAAAACTATATATAGTTTTGAAAAGTGCCATTTTAAAGGTGCCTAATGTTTAAAAAACTTCTCAAAAACTTTTCCAGTTTGAAAAAGTGAAATTTCAAGCCTAAATTTTAAATTTGTCAAATTTTAAATCGCTCATTTTTTTCAATTTTAAAGTCATAACTTTGGCAATTTTTAATTTCATGTCTTCGAAGTTGTACAATCTTAGAGCCAGCAAATTCAGTAATGTATCATATTTAATGATTTTCTTTTCAAATTGTTAATTTTCAAATAATTTAAAATTTTAAATTTTAAATTCGAAGCGCAAATTTATTTTAAACCTAGCAGTCTAGGTTTAAGCCTAGGTTTAGGTCTTGTAGAAAACAAAATTTAATTTCTTTTCATGTAAAACGAAAATTTGCATTCATTGTGAGAACAAGACAAGATAAAAAAAGGAAAGTTTTTCCTTTTAAAATTTTCAATGAGAAAGGTCTCTTAAATTTTCTTCTCTTTATTTATAGAGACACAATTCCCATAAATTTAAGAAAACGAAATATGCATGTCATAAGGTGTCAAACTGTCTCGAATAAAAATACAATTCTCTATTTCAGTAATGTTTTGTCATTCAGTGAAGTAATCTGATTTTTTACTGACAGACATATTAGATTTTTTCCGAATAGAATTCGATATTGTTTTTTTCTTTTTAAAATTTTAAAACAATTTTTATTCAAACAGTTCGTTTAAATATTCGAGATACGGAAAAACTAATAGCGCCATTCCATTATGTAATTGTTTATTTATATTACGTCACCAATTTATTCCATAAAAAATAGTAAAAGTCGTAGACTTTATGTAATTTTTTTGGCTGAATCGAAAAGCGATATTAGTTTTTCATATCTCGTATTATTAAACAAATTGTTTGAACAATTTCAATTAATTTTTTTAAACAAATCATCTTTTAATTCTGGCGCCATTAGGTTCCCAAACATATTATGATAAAATAATTTTTAGAAAGTTTTCAAAAATTGAAAAAATGGTAATTTTCCATTTTTGAGCCTTCTGTTTGTTTTGTAATACGTTTCTGGTGTTTGAGTGATATATTTTGTATTTATTAGATTTTTAAAAAGCAATTTAAAAAAACAAAATTTTTCATAGATTTCATACAGTTCTGCCGTGACACTCTCAAACTTCAAACACGTTAAATATGAAAACATACAATATTATAAAATTTTGTTATATTTTGTCTTAAAATAGTGTATGATTTTAAAGACCTTGATATTAAACTTATTCGACTCAGTATGCTTTCAGGTTGAAACTGGTTGTATTTAAAATTGTACAGTTACTTTGATTAAAACTACACAATTCTAAATATCATAATTGACAGGGGATGCGGAATAAGTTGCAGAAGAGAAGCGGTTTTAGTTTTCGTGTCAACGCAAAAAGGTTTTAAAAAATTACGCGAGTGGAAACTAAATGAATGAGCGTCAGAGTAGAAGCGAACTGAAATTATTCCGCGGGGAAAAACGGTTTAGGACTTCAATCCGCTTCGACTCCCAGTATGATCTAAACCCGCTTTTACCCCTAGTCCAAATTTAACACGTATTTGCTCGCGCCGGAAAATCGTAGATTTTTAAAATTTGACGGCCCGTGTTGATATTGTGATGTTGCAGTATTTATTTTCCGCTTCTATCATATTTTTATCATAAATTTCGTCACATCTGAATAAGGAGTTTAAATTTTTTTCCCACATTATGTGAAACTCATGATAATACTGCTCAATTGTTAATCACTGATAAAAATCAATATAACATCAAGTTTAAAGTTCTACATTTTTCTCCATTATATCACATAAAGTTATACATTGGATCTAACAATAACTTAATATCATTGAGTTCTATATTAAAAAATGTTAATTTACAAAGTTTGCATGACACTATTTTTATTTGAAAAAAAAAAGATTGAACATTTTGTACATTTTTTTGTAGCTTACTAATAATACATCAACTTATTGTGAAATCTTCTAATTTTATCATTAGACTAGATCGTCATGCGCGCACTCGTAGCGCATGCCTATGTCAATTTTTGATATGAAAAATGTTAAAATTTTAATTGCACTCGTGAACTTGTGAATAATTTCATTTTTTCTAAATATGATTAGTATTTGAATTAATTTAAAAACAGATTAATTTTCTTATAATGAATGTATTTTTTGCATTTGAATAATATTGAATATTTGCAGTTAAAAAATTAATTAAAAAAAAAAGAATTTTCCATGAAATAGTTAAATTATTAACCAGAGAGATAAATCTTCAAATAATAAAGTGAATTTTCAACAAACAAGTTCAACTTTCTACCAAGTAATTGAATTTTCAATCAAAGAAATGGCTCTTTAAATAATAAAATTATTTTTTTTTAAACAAATTAAACTTTCACCCACGTAATTTGATTTTCAATCAACAAAACTTATTTTCAACCAAAAAGGACGAACTTACAATAAAATACATAAATTTTCAACCCATTGTTGAATTCATAATCAAAAATAGAATCATTAAATATGCAGATAAAAAAATTAGTAAAAAATAAATAACGAATGTTTAATAAAATAATTGAATTTCTTAACCACAGAGATGGATCTTCAAATAATAAAATAAATTTTCAACAAGAAAGTTTAATTTTCAACTAAGTAATTGAATTTTCAATCAAAAAGATTAATTTTTTACCAAAAATGACGAAATAACAATGAAAGACATAAATTTTCAAGCAAATTGTTCAATTTTTAACTAAAAACGATCAATTTTCAACAAAAAATATAATTATTAAACTTTAAGTGAAAAAAATTCATTAATGAAAAATAATTGAAAAGAATAGTTGAATTTTCAACCAGGACGATGGCTCTCCAAATAATGCAATGAATTCTTAACAAACAAGTTTAATTTCAAACCAAGTAGTAATTAAATTTTAAACAAGGAAAATTAAATTCCTGCCAAATAACATAAATTTACTATAAAATACATAAATTTTCGACCACTTTTCTGAATTTTCAACCAAAAATAGAATAAAATTTTCACTTAAAAAATTATTTAAAAAAAACAAACAAATTTTCAACAAAGTAATTAAATTTTCAGCAAGAAAGATCGTTCTTCAATTAGAAAGATTAATTTTGAACCAAAAAAGATAAACTTAGAATAAAATTCATCAATTTTTAACGAAATTGTTGAATTTTCAATTAAAAACGATTAATTTTCAACAAAGAAAAAAAATTAAATTTTCAGTTAAAAAATTATTTTGAAAAATGAATCTAAAAAAGAAGTTGAATTTTCAACCAGAGAGATGAATTAAAAAATAATAAAATAAATTTTTAACAAAGAAGTTAAATTTTTAACTAAGTAGTAACTGAATTTTCAACAAAGAAGATTATTTTTCTACTGAAAAAGATGAATTTACAATAAAATATAAAAATTTTCAACCAAATTGTTGAATTTCCAACTAAAAATAAAATATTGAAATTTTCGGTTAAAAAAATTATAAAAAAAAAATTTTCAACCAAATAATTAAGTTATCAGCAAGAGAGATGGCTCTTCAAATAATAAAATGAATATTTAACAAAGAAGATCAATTCGCATCCAAGAGGATTAATTTTCTATCAGAAAAGACGAACTTACAATGAAATTTATAAATTTTCAATGAAATTGTTGAATTCTCATCTAAAAACGATCAATTTGAAACAAAAAACAAAAGAATTGAATTTCTAGTTAAAAAATCAATTCAAAAAAAGAATCTGAGAAAAATAGTTAAATTTCCAGCAAGAGAGATGGCTCCACAAATAATAAAATGAAGTTTTAACAAGAAAGTTTAATTTTCAATCAATGACAAAGCCACCGAACGCGTCCTCTGGTTGCGGATCTTATCTATCTTATCTATTGCGGTTGCCTTATCCTTGTATGCGAGGCTCTACAAGGACGGACCAACCCTTTCCCTAGCTGCTCGTGGGAACAACAATAACACCACCAAACCACCAAAAAGTTGTAGATGCGTTTCAAAACGATCAAACGCGCAGAGCACCCGACAATGGGTCGGCAAATAGTGCCGATGACCCGAGAGTTCGGGGTGCTGAAAGTAATTTAAATGGAAACACAACGACGAGCCGG
>JAUELO010000133.1:2802102-2812283 GCA_032357855.1 Amphibolips quercusostensackenii
CTGGTTGCAGGTGCGGCTCGCTAGAAAGAAGAGCTTACCATTCATCCTCACCTATACAATGTCAAAAAAGTATAAAATGTGAGAAAAAAATACGCATTTGTATGCACTTTTATATGCAATATATAATTTCATCAATAGAGTCAACAGAAAATTAGGGGCTTTGATATACTTCATCATACACCTGGATGCGAAATTGGGGCACTCAAATCGTGCAAAGGAAGTAGCTTCCGGCTTTTATACTCCTGTAATCAGATTTTTGGCCCACTGGACACTTCAATCTTTTTCATCCTATAACGAATCTAATTTTAAACTATTACATTACTTTGTGCGTTTTTGCATTATTCTTTTTTTTAATTCTTTACGCTTTTTATTCAAAATCGATCTGCTAGAAAATTATCGACAATTTAAACTGTTTCTATTTAGGAAGATTTTAAACGGACAGTCTATCAAATAACTAACATTTTCTCCAAAAATTTTGTTTATTTCTTTATTTGATACGTGGAAAAAGGTTCTCTTAATTAAAAATTGATCAACAATTGTTTATGTAACTTATCACTATTTAAATTACTCTCTGATAAAAAATTTTTTTCCACGAAACTTCTCCCACATTTGACTCCAAAACTCCAGCCTTTATCTAGATTTTCAGACTAATTTTTTATAAAATTTTACTCTACTTTCCAGACTTTCCAACTCAATATTATAAAAATTCTTAATAACTGCCCATAAAAATTTCAGCTAATAAACGCATGGGAACATAAAAATTCTAGTATCCAAATAAATGTTACATATTTTAGTTGTCTCAACTTATCGGCAGAATTCTTTTTTTTTCACTAATATTTTCAAAAATGAGAAATATTTACTGTTCGAATTTTAATAATTCAGTGTCTAATAATTATTAATAACTGACACTTATCGGTATTTTCAAAATTATCCTAAATTTAAAGTGCTTAGAATTTTATAATATTATAGAATATTATATAATTGTATAATATTACTTGAAGTTTTAAATATATATATCATAGAATTTAAAATTCAAGGGGTTCTAAACCCTGCAAATTTCAAGATTGAAATTTGAGCCTTCATAATTAAACAATTTTTTATTTGATTTACTCAAAATCAAACAATGTCAGATTCGCGGTTAGCTTGAAATATTGCAGATTGAAATAAAAGAACACTAAACTACTCAAAATGAACTATTTAAAATTCAAACGTTTAAAACTGTGCAATTTTTTACTGGAAACCTGAAGCATTGGTTAAAAGCTATCTAAAAATGTACAAATCCCAAACATAAACATCGAAGTTGTATACTGGTACAGAACTTTTACAACTTTATACAACTGTATACAGATTTAAATTTATAAAGCTCAGAATTGAGCTATTCCAAAATAAGGCTTATAACGTTATTTAAACATTTCATTATTTCGAAACATTCGTGATCAAACAAAATTTTGGAAGAATTAAAATACAAAAATTTTAATTCAAGTTTTTAAACTTTAACAATTAAATGATTTAAAATTAGAATTTCAAAACAAAATCACTTTAAATTTTTCAATTGAATATTTCGATAATTACCTTGCATATGTGTCATTATTTACAGACAGGCACTTTGGTGTCCATGGATTATATTATTAAAGCTACTGGTTGTATTATTGTAAGACTTGGTAAATATCTTAATTTTAGAACCTTATAACTAGTTCCATAACAAAAATCAGGTTATGTTATTGTAAGCCAGAGTAAAAAAATAGTATGTACCCGAAAAATCGCTTTAACATATGTCCACACATGCCTGAGGCAAATTTTGGAATCACGCAGGAAATAAATAATGAACCACTTTAAAATTTATGCTTAAAAATCTTAAAGTTAGACTCAAAAAGTACCATTTTTATCATAAAAACTTTTATTTTAATGCAATATATACTAAATATGCACGCAAATATGTGTGTCTTCGAAAATATTGTTCATGTTACGTCGACACATAAATAGCCGTCGTTTGAGAACTAGGAAAATACCTTTTTGAGTCCTGCTCGGACGTCAGATTGAAGAAAAATTATCTCACTACTTATCCCCTCAGTTTCGAATATAAACATTAAGAACTTTCTTCGCATGTAAAAAAAAAGTCAAAGGAAACCTAGCGTATTTTTTTTAGTACCCACTGACGCACAGTGTGAACATTGGATGAAAAAATGTTCAAAATAATATTACGGCTAATATTTTCAACCGACTTTAGAGTTTTTTTTAATGAAATCTAAATAAATTCTCAAAAGATCTGTGAAAGACAATTAAAGAAAAAAAAATTTTATTCAAATATAAAAATTGCAAAAATTACCATTCTTAAGTTTCCGATGCATTCATAATGCATAAATTGTTCAGTTAGAGTGATATTACTGTGTAATCGATAAATTCATATTCACAAAGTGCTAATTAAGAGCTTATAATTAATTAGCAATTTGTTGTTAATAATTGTATTATTATAAACAGCAGCCTGAGATTTTGTAATAGTGTTTTAAGATTTATAAGGTTACTTTTGTCTGTAATCCAGTTTAAAGTGATTTAAGAACATTATCAAACGAAATGGAAGTGTATTTGTCATTTTTATAAGCAAATAATATGAACAAATGCAGAATTTAAGCAATTATTGAAAGTTTCAGGTATTTTTTTTTATTTGTTTCAGTTGGTTTGCTAGTTACATTCGATAGCAGTACATTGACATTTAATGAAAAATGTGATTGTTATAAACAAATTGCATAAACAGATTCGCTGTTTGTGCAATTTTTTAAACTTTGAGCTACTTTTTTTTTGAAAATTCGTTTAAATTGGTTTGCCAGTAATAGTTTGGAGTATCACATTGAAATTTTATATAACATGCGATTATTATAAATATATATCATAAACAAATTCGCTGTTTGTGCAATTTTTTAAAGTTTGAGGTACTTTTTTGGGAAATTGGTTTCAGCTGGTTTGAGAGCAATATTCTGGAGCAGAACATTAATATTTTATGAAAAATGTGATTGTTCTATGTCATAAACAAATTCGATGTTTGTGCATTTTATCAAAGCTTGAGGTACTTTTTCTGGAAATTTGTTCCAGTTGGTTTGTCAGTAGTATTCCAGAACAGTAAATTAAAGTTTTATGAAAAATGTGATTGTTATGAAGAAATTATTAATGCACGTCAACAATATAATGTCTTTCAATAACTATAGCACAACAATAAATAAATTTTTTTTAAAATCAGCTTGAACTTTGACACTGCACAAACAGCAAATTTTGTTAAGTCATTTGTTTATAACAATCACATTTTTTATGAAATAGCAATGTACTGCTCCAGAATATGAAAAAACCAAGTGTAACAAATTTCCAAAAAAAAGTACCTCAAAGTTTAAGCAATTGCACAAGCAGTGTACCTCAAACTTAAAAAACAAATTTCCAAAAACAAATTTCCAAAAAATACCTTAAACTTCAATAATTGCTTAAATTCTGCATTTGTTTACATTATTTGTCCATGACAATGATAAATAAACTTCCACTTAGTTTGATAATGCTTGTGAATATGACTTCGACCTGGATTACAGACAAAAGTAACCTTATAAATTTACAGAATCATTACAAAATTTCAGGCTGCTGTTTCTAACAATACAATTGTTAATAACAAATTACTAATTTATAACAAACTCTTAATTTGTACTTTGCGAATATGATTTTATCGATTACACAATAATGTCACCCAAACTGAAAAATTCATGCATTGTTAATGCACCGGAAACTTAAGAATGGTAATTTTTGCAGTGTTTATGTTTAAATAAAAAAACTTTATAAATTTTTTTTACAAATCGGCTCTCACAGACCTCTTAAGAATTCATTTAGCTTTTATTTTTTAAAAACTTTAAAATCGGTTAAAAATATTAGTCGGAATAGTATTTTGATCATTTTTCCATGCAATGTCCACACTGTGCGACGTAACTCACAATAACTTTTATATTTCCTAACAAAAGTTACTGAGTGAAAGATAAAAACCTAGATCAGAGCAACAGAAAATGATTTGTTGAAGGATTTTTCAATTTATTTTATCTCAAAACTTTCGGAACACTTTTTGTGTTGTATTCCATCGACGTAAAGTCCATTGACGAGACCTTAATTTTGATTTGTCAGGGTTTGGTGATAAGAAATTGAAAGCTTCCGAAAAAAAATCTGCAGAAAATTAATGAAAATAAAGTTTTTCGAATAAATAATTTTGTCTAAGTTATAAAAAAGTATAAATAAATAATACAATTTTGGTAGCTAAATGCACAAAAAAACAAAAAAAATTATTCTAGAACCAATTAGGTATTTCATGTTGTAACGTAATCTGGCAAGATGTCTGCATGCTGAGGGCGAAGAAATAATAACACACCATAGGTGTGTTTAGATATTATTTTATAGGTTTAAAAAGCTATTAAATTACATCATAAAAATAATACCAAATTTGTTTATTGAATAAAAAATAATGTCTTACTCTTATGGTAAAAAATATGTTTTCTCTAAGCTAATAGAAAAATCAAGTTTTGTCTTTAAACTATAATCAAAAATTGATTCATTTGAATTTTTAAAAATTAGGTAAAATCTTTTTCATTCAATAAATTGAAAAACAATCCTTTTTACATCTAGCATATATTTTTTATTATATCATTTCTCATTTTTGAAAATATAATTGCATTCTTTTATGTACTTTATTTACGACTAATTCTAGTTACAAGAAAAATGGAAAATGGGTGCTAAGTCAAAGGGCTCCACAAACCTTTCAAATAGATTTGTGGCCTGAATACTTTTATAAGTTCTTGTTTTAATGGCAATAAACCTAATGTACACTAAAAGAAATCATTTTTAAAAAATATATTTTTTTTTTACTTTTTTCGAAAGTGCCCTCGGCGTGGAGAATAAACGTTATAAAAATTTGAAGTTTCGTTTAACAATTTTGTAAGTAAATTCATCTGAACTGCACATTAAAACGTTTGTGATGTCCCAAATAGAAAAATTGAAAATTGAAACACTTACTTTACAAAACTAACCAGTTTTTTGTAAAAAAAGTAATGATAAAGTTTTCAACTTTCATTTTTTGCAGTTTTGTTCCGATTTAAAATCGTAAGATTAAACTGTTTTATTGAACTGCGTGTGATCACTTCAGAAGGAAGTAAGCTCCGCATTGTGGAAAGTAACAATATGAAGCTTTTCAAGATGATGAATCCATTTTCGAAGACTCCAGCCACCTGAAGTCACTTCCTGTTAAGTTTTACCTACTGTTATACTATTACCTATTATTATAATTTGAATCCTCAACTCAAGGTCTCACAAGATGAGTATTCACGTGAGTTTCGGTCTCGACAGCTAACCGCAAATTGTCCTTGGCAAGACGAAGGGAATGGTGGATTATAATAATTATAATCTTCCAATTGAAAATTAAGCAGGCGTGTTTGTAAAAAAGGTACAAGCAGTTTACGTTTCTTGAAGTTTTATAAGGATTCAAATGTAAATAAATATTGTTGAAATTTCATGTATTATTTTGAAAAAAAAAATATATTTTTTAAATAACAATAATAATATACACACCTAAACAAAATATGTTTGCAATTAAATGCGAGAATCTATAATAATAATAATAATAATAAAGTACATATTTTTCCTAATGTTGTCCTTCCCTTGTTCAACTTCATCTGGCTGTGTATTTATAATCTTTTTGAGTGCCTTTGTTCTCTATGTGTTTATTACACACGCAGGAAAAAGATCCGTGAAATTTACTACTAGCCTAAATTTATGCAGTTTTCATAAAATATTGAACAATTTAGTACTCGAGTCCTGAAAATGCTAGAAGCACGCGAAACTTATTATTTTCAAAAAATGGATTTAACATGCTTTGTTCGCTTACTTCTGAAATATGGGCATCATGACTTTCTGGTAGATTTTACTGATTTTCTGTACATTTTACCTCAGTTCTGGTAAAATCTACAAATATGTGGAAAAATCAGAAGTTCAGTAGATTTTACCGGAGGTTACGTCAAATACACAGAAAATCAGTTGATTTAACTGAACTTCTTGTAAAATCTACTAAAAACTCATGTTATCCATATTTGTACCAATCGTGTTGTATAGGTATCCTTTTTCTGTGTGCATAGTGATGACACACTTAGAAAAATGTTTGTTTGAATCTAACAAATTCTTTCTTTGATATAAGGTTAAACAAATATTTGTTTGATTCAAATAGAATTAATTTCATTGAAACACACCATTGTTTAGCTTAAGCAAACTTTATTTGAATTATTCAAACTCTATCTTTGATACAGAGTCAAAGAAATGTAAGCTTAATTCAAACAAATATGTTCCTGAGTGCATTTGCGGTTAAAAAAAGGTTAGTTTTGGTAAGCTACATCAGTGTTACCATAACAATTTATATGCACATTGGATTAATTGTCAATCATTGGATTATATATGATTGAATCGAATTGAATTTCACATTTCTAGGATTCTAGAACTATCAGATAAATACATAAATTGAGGGAAAACCTCTAATAATTCTAAAGCTTCACGCGGCCATTTAAGTTCAGGGTATCGAGCGATTCTTAGGAACAAAATTCAAGGTCTTTTCTGGGTTTTTCAAGTCGAGAAATCAAGTTTTTCAAGGTCTCCTGTTTTTACATCAAATAATTAAGTAATCTCTAAAGAAAGCAGAACCATAGATATTGAAATTCTTAATTTTTTGCAAGCATAAGTCGTATTTGGGTAATCTTTTTGAATATTTTTTAATCTTTGTAAAGTCTATAAAATCCGTAAAAGCTTTGCAATCTTTGTAAGATCTTTGAAACCTTTTGAAATCTGTGGATTCGTTGAAATCTTTTGAAGTATTTAAAATCTTTGTGAAATTTTAAACTTTCTGAGAAATATTTAAGAAATCTTTTAAAATCTTTTAAAATTTTTGTAAAATATTTGTACCATTTTTTTTAAACCTTTGAAATCTTTATGAAATCTTTGAAATATTTTTGCACTTATTTTTAATCTTTGTCCTTGAAATCTTTTGTGTTCGTTTAAAATCATTGAAGTCTTTTAAAGTCTTCTCAAATTTATTGAAATCTATTAAATCTAGTGTGCTGTACCCTTCTTGAAATCTTTGAAATTCTTGAATTCTGTAAAAATCCTAATGCATTCTTTGAAATATTTATGAAATCTTTTGTATTGATTTGAAATCATTGAAATATTTAGAATCTTTCTGAAATCTTTTGAAATCTTCTAAAAATGTGAAAATCGTTTCAAATCTTTGAAATGTTTCTAAATCTTATGAATCTGGTTTATATCTATTTAAATATTTTAAAACATTTTTTAATCTGTTAAAAATTTTAAAATCTTTGTGAAGTGTTGGAAACTTTTGTGAAATCTTTGAAATCTGGTGTACACGCCTTATTTATAATTCTTTAAAATGCTTAAAATCTTCGAGAAACATTTTGAAATCTTTCAAAACGTTTGCAAAATCTTTGAAAGCCTGGAAATATTTGTGAAATAGTTGAAATCGGGTGCACACGCCTTTTTTAAATCTCTGAAATGCTTGAAATCTTTCAAAAATCCTTCTTTCTTGAATCTTTGTTTGTAAAATGTTTTGTATTCGCTGAAATCACTGAATTATTTGAAACCTTCTAAAATTCTTCAAAACTTTTTGAAATCGTTTAAAATCTTAAAAATGTTTGAAATCTTTAAAATGCTTAAATTCTTTGAAATCCAGTACTGTGCTTTTTTTTAAATCTGTTGAAAGTTTGAAAATCTTTGTGAAATTGTTGTGAAATCTTTGAAATCTGGTGTGCACACCTTTATTATTATTATTATTATTATTATTAATATTATTATACTATTAAACCATTTCCCCTAAATCCATATAATCTTTGTGAAATCTTTAAAATCCTTTAAAATATTTATAAATATTTGAATTATTTTGAAATGTTTAGATATATTTTGTAACTTCTTGAAATCTGGTGGTGAACACTCAAAAACCGAGTGGTCAACCCCCAGAAATATCCGTTGTATGGCCATGGCTTATTTTAATTCTGAAACTGAATTAACTTTAAAATTTCCCACTTATGATTTTTATAATTTATAAGTTAAATATCACAAAAAATTTATACTTTTAAACTCTATATTAGCGGAGAAGAAATTAAAACCTTACAGAATTATTCACAATATTAAAGTCTATTCATTACAATCTATAAAATAATGGGTATAGTCTATAGAAAGTGCCTTGAAATCTCTTTATTTTTTCTATAATGAACAAAGGATAGATTATATCTTGATGAATAAAGAACTTTTCAGTAGCAAGATTTCTTCTTAACGAGATGTTTATTTCATAATAGTAGACTATAAGATTTAAATTACACTTCGCATTTCAATGGAATAACTGTTTTAAAAGAAAAAAAATTCAAACTCAAGGTTCTCGTGAAAAATTTCAACACAGAAAAAACTGGGGGCTCCCTAAAATTGCGGCTCAAACAGAATTTGGTATCCTTTAGAACTTGAGCTCCAATAGATACCTATAGAGCTTTGAGGTGAAAAATTATGCTATTAATTAAACAAAATGTCGAAGTGGGCAAAGCGAAAAATACGTTCTTTATAAATAGGCTCAATTACAATTGGGATCCTTTAGAACCCCAATTAAGGTATTATATAGAGCTTATTTATCGTTTTGGGTTCCTTTTCAGCAAGTGGGGTTCATTTTTGTTGCAGCTTCTTTGGAACCAAAAATTGGTTTTAATGAATACCCCCAGTTTTTTCTGTGAAAAAGATTTCCAAGTTTTCAGGGTTGAAACAAAATTCAAGGAAAATTCCACGTTTTCAAGGTTTTCAAGGTCGCTGGACACCCAGAAGTTACAGATTTACACTCAAAATATTCTTATTATGAGAGAAAAATCTTAACTTTGAGGACGTAACAAAAGAGCTGCTTTATTAAAACAATAAGCGAAACATTTAATTATAAAAACCATTTATACCTTCGGGAAGTCGAGTCGAGCTAAACTCAATCGGTTTTAATGTTATCCCCGATAACACTAGATAATTTTCATGAAACTCAAAATTAGGTGATTTTCGATTACGCAACTTTTTCACTTCACTTCTACTTCACTTTTACTGAAAAACAAGTGAGGAAAACTATAGATAAACAATTAAAACCATTGAATGTGGCAGTGGAAATGAAGCGGAAGCGAGGTAAGAAAGTTACGTAATCGCCCCCCCCCCTCTCAGATAGAAAATTTTAAATAAAAATTAAAAATTTCCAATTTTTTATTAAAGTGGCCTAAATTTTCGGAAAATACCAATAAATGATCAGATTTCCACGAGACTTAATACTAAGGACTTTTTGGGGATTATGATTTTAATTTGAAGTTATGATTTAAAAAATTGACGTTTCTGATTCATATGGACTAAACTTTTAGAAAATAAAAAAATTACTGGATTTCTATAAGACTCTATACTGGGAAGGTTTTTGGGTTGCTGATCGCAAATCTTAGATGAAAAAATTAAAATTCGACATTTTTATTACAAATGGCCTGAATGTTTTGAAAATTAAATAAATTGACAGTTATTTCAATGAGACTCAGTACTCGGGCGTTTTTCGGGTTTATGACCACAAATTTTAGGTCAAATAGAAAAATTCTACATTTTTGATAAAAAATGGTCTAAATTTAAAAAAAATGGGCTAATTCCATTCGAATAAGTGTTGGAGGCAGGGGGGTTTTAATCACCAATTTGTGGTCAAAATTTAAAAATTCGACATTTTTGGACAAAATGTGCCAAATTTTTTGAACATTTTGAAAATTGGCTGATTTTCATGCGATTCAGTACACACATGTTTGGGGTCTAACACTTAGTGAAAAAATATCAATAGATTTATAATTTAAATTTCATATTTATTAAGTTCGTGATCGTGTTCAATGTTAAAACACACACACATGCACACACACACACACACATATATATATATATATACAGAATTTAAATTCAAATCTATTGATACTTACCTTTCTATTGCCTATCGCAAAACCACATTGTTATACATAAGCATAAGTCCTTCAAAGCTTTTTTACATAGTTTCTCTTACCAGCAAGTAGCAAAACCTACTATTACTTGTCATGAAAATCCACCGGTTTATTCAATTTCTCAAAGATTTGGGCTATTTGGAT
>JAUELO010000133.1:2829571-2840087 GCA_032357855.1 Amphibolips quercusostensackenii
GTACAACCGGAGCTTTTTCGCAATTAGTGAAAAGGCTCAAGAAAACAGGTCGATGGTGTGAGTCTTGTTCATCTGTTAACAATTTATTTGACGTTGTTATTCTTCTTGTGAGTGACCTTCAAGTTTTATTCGCAATAATATTGTTTCCGCCCAATGCTTTCCTGATTCTTATTCTCCTTGGAGATTTCTCACTATTTTTGAGTGTCGGGCGCTACCTTTACCGTTGAAGTGCGGTCTCAGGTAGTAGTGTGTAGTCTCTTTGCGAAACTCTCTCGGATCCTTGATTTGTTCGGTTCGGTATCAACCAAAGTGCAGGCGAGTTTAACCTTCAAGTTGTTGGAAACATCGAACATTAAGTGCGCTGTTCTAGACAATCAGGTAAGTAAGTTTGTCATGCCTGAGAGCCTGTCTCGAGGCGTTCGCAATGTTGCAAACAATCCATCAGCAGTATGGTTGTCATGCCTAAAAGACTATCTCGAGACGTTTGCAATTTTGAGAACAATCACACTGTCAGTCAGTAAGTTTTTCATGCCTAAGAGCCTGTCTCGAGGCGTTCACAATGTTGCAAACAATCACACAGTCGGTACGTAATATTGTCATGCCTGAAAGCCTGCCTCGAGACGTTTGCAATATTTAGAACAATCACACAGTCAGTAATCAAATCTGTCGTGCTTCAAGTTCATGCTCCTCCGCTAATGGCCGGGATGGCGTGGGGCAGCGAAGGAATCACCTCTGGCTTTTGCACGTAGCTAAATTCAGCTATTGAACGATTTTTGCCATCCGAACAATCAGATTTCGAATCAAAACGAACTTTCTTAATGGTTGAAGGGTTCTAGTCTTCAGTCAAAGGCCTTTTACGAGTCATGCCTGGATGAAGTGTAATATGATGCTATCTATAGCATAGACGACAACAAGTCTTCGAAGGACAGGTACGACGTCAATGTCCCATCTAAAGACAATTAAAGCATAAACGGAGCCGTATAGCAGTTTGACGCCGATCAGAAGCATTAAGCTTATGCCACTCTTGACAGTGACCGATGTAATGGTTTGATTTACAAGCAGCACATGATTGATTGACAGATGTAGCTAATAATCGAGACCTTATTCTCGAGCCCGGCTGAACGTTCTAACTTTAGTAGGCAACGTTTCGGTAGCTTTAAGTGTTCGAATCCGCTGATGCAAAAACCCTTGTATTTCCGAAAAGGTCGAAATTATACTGTCTTCGACAAACTGATTTTCCCAGTCTCGGCGAGTAACGGGATCCATTGCTCTGTCAGTCACTAATGTAAACAGGGGGTCCCCGAAGGGTCATTCTGGGAAAATTGTTCTGTGAGCGAGCGACTGTCGCTGGAGGGGTGGGGGGGACTCTGGGAATGAGGATGCTACTGAATGATCGATACGATCTTGTTCGTCGTAGATACGACTTAGAGTTTCGACGTAAAAAAGCTTGGGCAGAATCGAACAGATTCTCAGTGAAATAGGGTTCATTGGCAATGACATCTTTGTTTACAAGTTCGAGATGATTGGATTCAAGTGTCTAGAAATAATCATTCAATAGCTGAATTTGGCTACGCAGTAGGCCAGAAGTGATTCTTTGTAGCTCAGCATCAAAAAATAGTGTTCTATATATTTCTAATCGAAGTTATTAACGAAAATTGGCTCTTCAAAAGGTCCATGGCTCTTATGATGACATGTATCCTCGAGTATTCATAAATTTGTGATGTTTGTAGACCTGCAACTAATCTTAATGACAAAATAGAAGCCTACTAAGGAATTTCATCTTGCGAACTCAAACAACAGAAATAAAGGCAAGTAGGGAGAGTCTGGGACCTTCCATGCAATGCGGTGACTCGGGAAAGCAAAGCCGAAGTTACTTTGTTGAACCCTAATCAAAGGTTGAGTAGAAATTGTAAATATAAAATAAATTAGTTGTAAATAAATAAGTTATCCATACCTGAGATCTTGTTTCATGGCGCTTGCAATGCTGCAAAAAATTACATAGTCAGTGAGTAAATTTTTTATGCCTGGGAGCCTATTTTGAAGCGTTCGCAATGTTGCAAAAAATCCATCTGCAGTATGATTGTCATGTCTGAGAGACTATCTCGAGACGTTTGCAATGTTAAGAACAATCACACTGTCAGTCAGTAAGTTTGGTATGCCTGAGAGCCTGTCTCGAGGCGTTCGCAATGTTGCAAAGAATTCATCAGCAGTATGATTGTCATGCCTGAGAGACTATCTCAAGACTTTTGCAATGTAGAGAACAATCATACTGTCAGTCAGTAAGTTTGTCATGCCTAAGAGCCTGTCTCGTGGCGTTCGCTGGGTTGCAAGCAATCCATCAGCAGTATGGTTTTCATGCCTGAGAGCCTATCTCGAGACGTTTGCAATGTTGAGAAAAACCACACTGTCAGTAAGTATGTCATGCCTGAGAGCCTGCATCGGAGCGTTCGCCATGTTGCAAACAATCTATCAGCATATGGTTGGCATGCCTGAGAGCCTATCTCAAGACGTTTGCAATGTTGAGAACAATCACACTATCAGTTAAAAAGTTTTTCATGCCTGAGAGCCTGTCTCGAGGCGTTAGCAACGTTGCAAACAATCCACCATCAAAATGTCTGTCGCGCCTGAGAGCCCGTCTCGAAGCGTTTGCAATGTTGCAAATAATCACACTGTCAGTCAGTAGGTTTGTCATGCCTGAGAGCCTGTCTCGAGGCATTCGCAATATTGCAAACAAACCATTAGCAGTATGATTGTCATACCTGAGAGCCTATCTCGAGACGTTTGTAATGTTGAGAGCAATTACACTGCCATTTAGTAAGTTTGTCATGCCTGAGAGCCTGTCTCGAGGCGTTCGCAATGTTGCAAACAATCTATTCGCAGCATGGTTGTCATGCCTGAGGGCCTGTATCGAGACGTTTGTAATGTTGAGAACAACCACACTGCCAGTCAGTAAGTTTGCCATGCCTTAGAGTCTGTCTCGAGATGTTCGCAATGTTGCAAACAATCCATCAGCAGCGTAGTTGTTATGCCTGAGAGCCTGTCTTGAGACGTTTGCAATGTTGAGAGCAATTACACTGTCAGTCAGTAAGTTGGTCATGCCTGAAAGCCTGTCTCGAGGCGTTCGCAATGTTGCAAACAATCTATCAGCAGCATAGTTGTCATGGCTGAGAGCCTGTCTAGAGACTTTTGCAATGTTGAGAACATTCACACTGTCAGTAAGTTTGTCATGCCTGAGAGCCTATCTCAAGGCGTTTGCAATGTTGCAAACAATCCATCAGCAGTACGGTTGCCGTGCCTGAGAGCCTGTCGCAAGACGTTTGCAATGTTAAAAACAATCACGCTGTCAGCCAATAAGTTTATAGTACTTTAAGTTAATGCTCCTCCGCTAACCTACCATCCGGCTCGAAGGAACAAAAATAATACTGAATAATGTTGGACTGGCCTGATGCAGCGAAGGAATCACCTCTAGTCAATTTAAAGTTGATCGAAAATTGTAATTTAGAATTTATCACTCTTATTGACAATACATATAAATACTATTACTAAGTTGATCTGAGCCTATCCAAAAAAGCGCCTTCTTTGTACCTAAAAATTGGTTTTGCTTGTTGGTGAAAATTAGAAAAGATGTAGCCTCTCGAAGCTACGACCACGATTGTTTTTCGAACGATCAATCCCGACGCTGCCGGAAGTAATGCGTCATCCGACTTGTCACTTCCCACAACACCAAAGATAATCGATTCGGGAAAGTCACTTTACCATGAAATCCAAAAAGGACACAAGCACTGAATTCTAACTTAGAAACTTAAAATACCTGCATCTTGAACAGCGCACTTAGTTTTCGATTAGTCTTTAACAACATGAATGTTGAACTCGCCTGCATCTCGGTTCATACCGGACCAAACTAAACAAAGGTCCGCTAGAGTTTTGCAAAGACACCACATACTACTACCTTAGTTTTACTTCAACAGAGAAGGTAGCGCCCAAAAGCTCAAAAATATAGAGAAAACTTCAAGGAGAATAATAAGCAGAAAAGCATTAAGCGAAAACTACTTTATTAAGAATAATATTTGAGGGTCACCAACAATAAGAATAACAACGTCAAAATAAATTATTAACAAAAGTAATACCTCTGCCGTGAGCCCTCACTGCCACGCACTGTTTTTTCTTGCTTAATTCCTTTAAGCGTTTGCGGACGTTTGCGGCCTCTGTCTGACGCTCTTCATATCATGCTGTAAGAGCAACCTCCAATGCAAAATAATAAAATGTAAAATACCAAAAATGATTAAATCAAAATTTAAATTTTAAGAATGGTCTTCCAACTCGAAACTATACAATTTTTTGTTTATATTTTTTAAAAAGGCTAACTTTATCAAGCTTGGTATATAAATATAAGTGTATTGTAATCGAGATGCAATGAACCATATCCATAAAATAAGATATGTTATTATATCTGTTATTATATACCAGCAGTAAGTACACTCGCATGAAACGCGTGCTTGTGTCCCTGGGTTTTAATTTCCTAACATTCAAAATATCATAGATTTAAGCATCTATTACTAAACGAAATTTTTAATGTTAGCTGTTTCAAAATTTTTGAAATAATAATTTATAATTTCAAATTGAAAGCACTTGTGATCAAAAAAGCAATTTATTGAACAATTTTTAATTAACAACGTTCAAAATCAAACACCTTTAGATGAGGTCAAATTTGAAAACAAAGGACAATATTTCGTATGAAATGAAAAGCAATTTATCCCGTATCAATTCTTGATAGAAGCATTTAAAATCGTTTAATTTCAAATTGAAAGTATAAAACGTAAAAAAATTTTTTAAGAGAAGCTCTCAAAATTGAAAAACTTGAGACTAAAATTTTCGACATAGGGAATTTTAAAAAAAAAGCAGTTCAATCTGAAGCATCAAGCAATTCCTCTTATTCAGATTGCAATAACTATAATAGAACGATTTTGAAATGTACTAAATTAAATAGTTTCAGATTAGGACTTAAAAAACGGGATCATTTAAAAATCAAAGGAATTGAGATTTTATTATTTTTAATCGAAAGCGTTCAAAATTGAAACCTTTTGATTTAAAGTAATTTTTATTTAAAAGCTATTAAAATTTAACAATTTGAAATTAAAAGGGTCATCAAATTAATTTTAAACTATTATTTTAAATTAAAATTATGGAAATTTTTAGAATGATATATACTATTAATAAGTATCATTGCGCGTAGTATTAAGTGAATTTTAACTATTGTGAACCTTTGAAGTTCAATTTGATCTAAAAACGTTGAAATTCATATAATTTCTAATTTAAAAATTGCTTGCAAATTTTGCAAAGAAACATAATAGAGGTTTTAAACTTAAACAAATTATTCAATTACAGAGGTATCAGTTTCACATTATTGAATTTTCATCTATTTTATTTCGAAATAACACAATTTTTAGCTCCTTAATTTTAAATGTTTTTATCTGTAACACATTATTTAAAATTATTATTAATTCTTGAAATCTTTTCATAAAATATTTTCCAATTTTAGATGATTAATTTTTTTAAATCTTTGACTAAAAATTGGTCAATTTTAAGAAACGACATCGCAAATTACAAATTTAAAAAAATGTAAACAAAATTTGGAATTGTTTTTTGTTTAAAGTTGAGTTTTGAAATCTTCTTATTTTTAAGGCTTGAATTTAACAAATTATTTTTTCAATTTTTCATTTTTTTGAACTTATACTCGAGGCATTTAGTTCAAAAATGACAAATGCTTCAAGTTGAAAATTGTGTAACTATCACGTCATTCAGTATAATGTTCTGCGATTTTTAAAAATAAAAAAAACCCACACAATTTCGTACGTTCCAAATTGAAACTAAACAATGGAGAATATAAAAATCTAATATTCTTAAATATAAAACTGCCTATCAACACCTACAATATGGAATTTTCCAGTTCTAAAGGATTAAATGGTGAAATTGTCCTTACATTTGTAATATTTGAATTTGAAACTGTTATCGATTTTGAAGGATTTCTATTTTAAATTGTTGAACCATTAAAGCTATCAATAAGAAACTATTGTACAATATTGGCAAACAAATTCTTAATATAAATCTGAAATTTGGCAAGTTAGACTCTGAAAAAACAAATTTCTGGTCATTACACTTTTATTAAACATTTTTCCAAGTAATTTGTGTTGCCTAATGGATACTTGAAGAGATGTAAATCGTCAATAAAATATATTATCCACTTAAAACCCACTAATGCTTATTTTTTAAAATAACTAATAAAATGTTCATTTTTTTAGCCTAAAAGTGTTTAAGAAAAATAACTAATCTTTCCTTTCAGTAGAATTTAAAAAAAAATAACTGCTAATTCAAAAAAACTTAAAATTAACTTTGACCCCTATGTTTGACCCTCCCTTGGCCTATGATATTTCAAAAATTGAAATTTAAAACTTAAAAACTATCATTTTAAATGTAAATTATGGAAATTTTTAAGACGATATATACTATTAATAGGTATCATTGCACGTAGTACTAAGTGAATTTTAAATATTGTGAACCTTTGAAGTTCAATTTGATCTAAAAACGTTGAAATTTATATAGTTTCTAATTTAAAAATTTCAGAATTCACAAATTCAAACTTTAGGCTTTATAAATTGATCGATTTACAACTTTATTTGAAATTAAAGCATTTCTAAATTAGGATTTTGTAACAAAATTATTAAAAATTAATTATTTTCAAATTGTGCATTATGGTTTTTAAAATCCAATCATTTTATTCTAATGTGCAAAATTAACGATTCGAAAATCAATGTTGAGATGAACGACGATACGAGACTCTAACTGTATCACTCGATCTCGCAAAATTTTGAGAAATTTATTGAAATTATATTATCGAGCATCCTTTTGTTTAATATTATTTCATCTCTTTCTAAATTTTGAGCGATACCGAGCGACGTTTCCGAGAAATTGATACGTCAACAGATCTGTCAAGTGTCAAACACAAACGTCAGATGCTTTTTAGTCAGATGCTTCTGCGTTTCATGTAATATAAATTAAATTTCTGCACTTGCTTCAGGGTTGTTTGCAAAAAAATTGGTGTCTTGTAGAATTTTTCAAAAAAAAAGCTATTTTCAAATAGAATAATTTCTTATATGCTGAATAAATTAAAAAATTTTCAACCGTACCTATGCAGTGATAAATAATGTCAAAGTTGCCTACTTTAACACGTAACTCATGGTCAATGCATAGGTACTCTCTACGTTTCAATTTGTAGTAATTAAAAGCTATGTTAGAGAAATTAAAAAAGTCAGTATTTGTGCTGCTTGAAAATTTAGCTTTTTGGAAAAACATCAAGTTTCTCCACTGTGTAGTTAATAAGATAATCTAATGAAAAACATTGAAATTTTTTTCACTTTCAAACGGATAACCGTAACAGTATCACAACCCCGCAACACTGTTTCCTCTCTACAGCTTCTCTGCTGTACTTATTTGACACACAAGCACGCACACAGTTGCCCAATGATAGTTTGGTTTAAATTGGGACGTTGAACACTCTACGAATCTGTTGCTGGCATAGCAGTGGTGACTTTACGTCTACACACGTTTACGAATTTTTAGCCAGTAGCCCACTAAAATTTTCACCATGCGGTCCCGTGAAATTTTTTTAATATAGCATGGCTCGACGGCGCACAACAGGACTCTACTATTTCTACGGGGATGGGAATTAGATAAAATCTTAATAATCTGCGCTATAGATAATGAGTGGGAAAATAACCTTTTGAACGGAAATCCATCAACCAGGTACTAAATACTTTTATATCAAACACTTTTCTAAAATTACGCTCATTATGAAGAGTGTTGTTTTCGAAAAATTATTTATAAAAATTTATATTTTTATAATATTACTAGTTTTGATTTACTGGATAGTGAACCTATGTCATCTAGTGATTGCAAAAAAAAAACGAAATTAGAGGCAACGTTTTTGAATATGCTTACACAGGTACAAAGGAAAAGTTCGCTAAGTGTAGGATGTGCTACTTAAAGAATGAGAGGGGAAAAATGATTAAAATGAAAGATAGAAGAAGATAGAAGAAACAAAAGAAATTATAAGTTTCTTTTAATTGTCAGGTATTATACGTAACTTAAGAAGAAGTTTTCATTAACATAAGAGAATAGCTTCCCTAAATTGATAAGAATTTCAGAGTAAAACTAAAAAAAAAATATCACTGCATAATTGAATAAATTCAAAAATTGAAACATTCTTCACGCTACTTAAAATTTTTAAGATGCTTTAAGGCATTCGTGTTAGACTTTGCAAATGTGTTTATAACAAAGATAAAAGAGCTTATTACTTTGAATGGAAATTTAAATGTATATTTTTTCTGCCATTCCTGTGTCGCTATCTCTTTTTTATTATTTTTTTATTAAAAAAATTTGACTAGAATAAATTAAACAATATGGTCATCGAATGGGTGGCTAGAAAATATCTCATGATATAATTTTCCGATAATCAATTTACTCAAGAATTTTTTACCTATAATAAAAACGAGGCGGAATGCCCTCTAAAAAAAGATGTAAAGTCTATGATATTTAAAAGGTTCAAGGAAATACAGAAAATAGTGATGCTTGAATTGCAGCATAATTCGTCGAGAATTTCTTATGATACTTCTTACTACTTTCTGCTAAATATGGTTGCAATAATTAATACGCAGTCGCCAACAATTGTCCAGGGATGGCCCCGAAGGAATAACCCGCAAACTGAGGCGTTATAACCATACCGAAAGCTGAATGGCACCTGGGTAAGGTATCATCAACGGTGACTCTGGGATACCTGGCGACCTCTTAAAGAATGCAGCCTTATCCTTACATGTGGTTCAAAACGATCGAATGCACAGAGCACTCGACAATAGGTCCGCCAAACGCTCACATTGAGTGAATGAATCAATTCAAGGATGACTTGCTAGACTGCTACGATGCCAGCATTATCCCTGTTCACGGTGGCTTTATAGAGCGTGTGCACACTCTGTGGTGCATGAAATACCCAGAATATCAGCACGTTTCAATTTAGCTATTGCAAAATCAACCTGCCTACTTCTCATAAATTGACATGTACGCACAGCACTTCCCCGAAAGCTGCATGAACAAGCTGCAGACGAATAGGAGGAAGCGACATTAAGACCAACCGCAGAAAGTAGGCACCTCCTGAAAGATCATTGCGATTTCAGGACAGGAAGAAACATCAATATCCAGGTTTCTCCTAAACCTTAAAACCTGGCTGAACTGGATACCACGCTTCTTTAGAATAAACTCAGAAAAACCCGACCTCTGGACCATCAATTATTCAGTTTATGCTGCTGCGAAAGCTTTGGCTAATTCAAATCGAAGGCTAAAACTGAAGAAGAATCAAAGGATCAAAAGACACTTGTACCAACTGAAGAAAAATATTCGATGGTCAAGAAAAAATGCGTCCCGTGTTTAATGTGTGATTAACTACATAATATCTGGCAGACCATTCTCGGCAAGGGTTCGCAGGTTTGCCCAAGAACTAAGGACCTACCATCACACACTGAACAAGTCAAAGTTGCTGAGAATCAAACAGCACATTGTTGATGATTCACGGGTGTTACCTGACGCAAGAAGAATACAGAAAATGGGGAGGTGGGTCCAGGAGAATCAACAGTTTCTCGCTAACCTATAGTGCATCTTCAGCGATCTCCCTGTTCCTGTCAGAAATCCACCCAAGCCCAACGAAGTAGAGACTTTTTGTAGAGGTATACAAGATCCTGAAAACACTGGAATTAAAAAAAGATACGAATAATATCATCCACTTCAAGAAGTTTTCCGACGACCTCATAAAATCTAAGGAAAAATGTCCATCAATCACATCCGATGAGGTGGAAAATGCATTCAGGGCACCAAGAACTTCTCTGCTGCAGGGCCAGATGATATCAATAACTTTTGGGGAAAGTAGTTTACTTCAAACACTTACATCTGGCCCGCATATTCAGCTCATATTTCAAATCGAAGACGCCCATTCCGCAGTGGCTGGTGTAAGGACGCACTACACTCCTATCGAAAAAAGGTGACTTGTCCAACCTAGAAAATTACAGGCAATAACTTGTTTTAGCACTTTGTATAAGATTTTGACAATTATCTTAAACAACAAAATTTTTCGAAGAATTGAGCCTATGTGGATAGCGATGTGCATACGACGAGGCTCGAAAAAAGGTGTGGCAGGATGCCGAGAGAACCTAATAATTGACAAATGCGTCTGCAAAGACGCAGCAGCCCATCAGCGCGTCCTGTCAATAGCCTAAATTGACTCCCGGAAAGCTTTCGATTTACCCTTTCAAGGACTTATCATCTGTCTGTAGAAAAGTTTGAAAGTTCATCCACACATTTTGAGATGCATAGAGAGATTAATGACCTTTTGGAAAATGAGATTTACTATCTCATTTGGAAATTATCGTGTGACAACGAACAACGTCACCTTTCAGAGCGGTGTACAGGGCGATAC
>JAUELO010000133.1:3076236-3087281 GCA_032357855.1 Amphibolips quercusostensackenii
GATTTTTCATAAAGAGAAAATATTTAATCCAATGAAAGTTCTATAAATGTATATTTTTTTATAAAATTCGACTATAACAGTGAAATTTCAGATTCAATAATGTATTCTTATGATATTTGTGTATGTACATCAATTTTTGTTGATTTCTGTTGTACTTTACTAGTTAACACGAAGATAAAAAATAATACATTGGAAAATCTGATTTTTTCGAATTTTTTAATTAAATAACATTTAACACAAAAGAAAAATTAAAGATCAATATTTTAATTGAGTTGAAGCGGAACAGATAATTTACTTTCAACATTTTTGTTATAATGGAAGCGAAAATTTTTTTATTTTTTATTTTTTTCTTAATTGGAAGAGGATTTTTTATTATTTATTTGTAAGAGAGGAAATTTTTGTATTTAATTTGTTTCTGAATTAGAAGAGAAAAGTTTTGTTTAAAGTTTATTTTTTAATATAAAGAGGAATATTTTGTATTTTCAACATTTTTATTAAGCTGGAGAGGTGAAAATTCTATAATTTTTACTTTTTAAAGGTAATAAGAGGGTAATTTTGTATTAAAATTTTTTAGTTGAATTCTTTTTCTGAGGTTTGAGCATAAAATATTTAATTTATCTAATTTTCATGCTTAAAATCGTGCAATTTTGAATACTTAATTTTAAAAGTTTTACTTCCAAGGCCTCTTTAAAATGATTTATTTTTTAGAGCTTTAATTTGAAAATGATTGTTTTGAAATCTCTTGATTTTGAATTGTACAATCAAAAACGTTTTGAATTTAAATGTATTTTCTTGAAATATTCTTCAACTTTAAATTGGAAACTTGAAAAAATAAAAATTTTTAAGTTATATTCAGTTGAATTTGAATAATTTTTTTTGTTTTGAAAAAAATAATATTTAGAGGTGGCGCATGCCCCATGAAGTTTAAAACGTATTTCACGTAAGAAAAAAGGACGTTTTTGTAAATTTGATACAAAATCCTTAATATTAGCTGAATCAAAATGAAAATCAACATTTCTTTTCACAATCAGCCATAGAATACGAATTAAATATTTCTTTTCAAATATCATCCCCATAACTCTGTTTTATATGGTCCCAAAAAAACCCCATAAGTGAAAAAATGACTTTTGCGAGTTTTTGGCACTAATTATAATTTTTCTGAGGTTTTTTTAATGCAAATTGTTTCTTTCTTATTAAATACAACTTTATATTTATAACTGGACGTTTATATTAATTGTTTAAATAGTTTATTATTGTTTTTAGCAATAATCCCTTAGAATAGAGATAGAAAGTCGCGGTATTTTCCAAAAAATTTTCACTTGTTGTTCAATTTCCAATTACAGCAGGGTAATACCTAAATAATATTGATAAAAATATTTGTTTGAAAAATTCATTATTGTTTATAATATTCTCTTAGAATAATGCTATAAAATTGCAGTTTGTTTAACAACATTTTCACTTTCAGTCCAATTTTCAATTAAATTTAGGTAAATAATTAATTAAAGTTAACAAAATGAATTTTTCATACAATTTATTATTATCATTGTCAAAAATGTTCAATGATAATAATACCACATACTTCTAATTATTTCATTTTATGTTTTTATCTCTTGTGTATGATAGCTTTTTATGTTTTCATTAATTTGTTTAAACATTGGGAAAAGAACAAAAATAATTTACTTAAAACAATACTATTTAAAAAATATTTCTAATTGAGGTTTACTTAGTATTTGTTCATAACTAAATAGTCAAAGCAAAACTAAAGATTTTAGAAAAAAAGCAACTTCCTAGCATTACTTTAAGATAAGATAGTTATAAATGATAATAAATTGTTTAAATAAGCATGTTTGTTAACTTGCATTAATTATTACCTGACTAAGTGAAAAGTGAACAAAAAGTTGAAGTGTTCAGAAAAAAACGCAACTTTTTAGCACTTATCTAAGATAAGATAGTTATAAACAATAATAATTTGTGTAAAGAATTACTTTTGCAAATTCAATTAATTATTTAATTACTCCAAGTAAAAAATAAACAAATAGTTAAAAATTTCAGAAAAAAGGCACTTTTCTATCATGAAGCAAAGAGAATATTATTAACAGTAATAATAAATTGTTTAAAAAATTATTGCTGTTAACTTGAATTTATTATTGCTGAAGTCTAAGTGAAAACTAGACAAATAATTGGATATTTCAGAAAAAAACCGCAACTTCCCAGCATTATTCAAATTGAATATTATTAACAATAATAATTGCTTAAACAACGAATTTTGTTAACTTTAATTAATCATTGACCTAACTCTAATTGACAACTGGACAAGAAGTGGAAAAATTTGTGAAAAAAATTCAATTTTCTATCATTATTCTAAGAGAATATTATTAACAATGATAATAAATTGCGTAAACAATTATTTTTGTTAACATTATTAAGTACTATCTCGCTCTAATTGAATATTTCAAAAAGGTGAATTTTTTTTAAGTACCGTGACTTTCTAACTCTATTCTTAGAGGCAATTACTGAAAACTATAATAAATTATTTAAACCATGTATTTAAACATCTAGTTATCAATATAAAGTTGTATTCAATGTATCAAAAACAATTTGCATTGAAAAACTGCAAAAAATCATAGTTAGCGCCAAAAACTCGCAAAAACCATTTTTTCACTTATGGAGTTTTTTGAGACACTATAAAACAGATTTATGGAGGTGATATTTAAAAAGTAATATTTTAGTCTTATTCTAAGGCTGATTGTAAACAGAAATATTGAATTGTATTTTGATTCAGCAAATATTGAGGATTGTATAAAATTTACAAAAACGTCTTTTTTCTTATGGGAAATACGTGTTAAACTTCATGGGGCTTGCGCCACCTCTAAATATAATTTTTTTCGAAAAAAAATTGGCTTATTTTTTTGTGGATTCGAACAAATTTCCAGGCGTTTTGCATTACAAATTCCAAAAAAAATTTTTTGGACCACCCTTGTGTACATGGTATAATAATATTATATTGTGCAAAAATGTTACATAAATAATGAATATATAAATGAAAAATAAACAATAAACAATAAATAGCAAGTAATAAATAATAATAAATAATAAATAAAAGTATAAAATACATGTTGCCAAAGATTTCACAAAGATTTCTATGGTTTTCCAAAGATTTTACAAATTTCACAAAAATTACTAAATATTTTGAAAAGATTTTCAAAGATTTCAGCAAGATATTTTAAAGATTTCAATGATTTCGCAAAGATTAAAAATAATTTGTAAAGATTTCAGGTAGATTTCAAATAATGCACTAGGATTTTTCATCAGGAAGATTAAAAAATATTTTAAAAATATTTCAAATATTTCTAAGTAATTTACAAAAATATTTCGAAAATTTCAAAACGATTTCAATGGTTTTCTAAGGATTACGCAAATTTCAATTATTTCACAAATATTTCGTATTGATTTCGAAGAGTTCACAAAGATTTCAATTATTTCAATATTTTTAATATTTCGCGAAGATTTCAGATAGATTTCAAAACGATTTCAATGGTTTTCTAAAGATTTCAATTATTTCACAAAAATTTCAAACAGATTTCAAACAGTTTACGAAGATTTCAATGATTTTCCAAGGATTTCACAAAAATTTCAATAATTTCATAAATATTATCAAATATTAAAAAAATATTTAAAACACTTGGCAAAGATTTCACAAAGATTTCACAAATATGTTTCAATAATTTCCTAAAGATTTCGAATCTTTCATTCAGACTTCAATGATTTTAATAATTTCATAATCATTACCAAAAATATATTTCAAAAATGTGGAAAAGATTTCGAAATATATCAAAAAGATTTCAAACCGATATCAATGACTCTTTAAGGATTTCAATGATTTCAAATAAATTTTAAAGATTGCACTAACATTTCAATAATTTCACAGAAATGATCAAATATTTCAAAAATATTTCAAATATTTTAAAGAGATTTCAAAAGATTTCACAAGATTTCACAAATATTTCAATAATTTTTCAAAGATTTCACAAAGTTTGCAAATTTTTTGCAAAGATTTTATATATATTTTAAAGATTGTATATAGATATCAATGATTACTCAAAGAATTCGATAATTTCAATAATATTTAAAATATTTCGCAAAGATGTCAGATTTCAAAACGATTTCAATGATTTCCTAAAGGTTTCCATTATTTCACAATAATTTTTAATAGATTGCAAAGAGTTAACAAAGATTTTAATGATTTCCCAAGAATTTCACAAAGATTTTAATAATTTCAGAAATATTATCAAATATTAAAGAAATATTTCAAATATTTCGCAAAGATTTCACAAAGATTTCACAAATATTTGAATGATTTCCTAAAGATTTTAAATATTACATTGAGACTTCAATGATTTTAATTATTTCACAAACATTACCAAATATTTCAAAAATTTCTAAAAGATTTCGAAAAATATAGGAAAGATTTGAAACCGATTTCAATCATTTTCTAAGCATTCCAAAGATTTCAATAATTTGCCAAGGAATTCTACGAAGATTTTAATAATTTCACAAATATTTTCAAATATTTCAAAAATATTTCAAATATTTCAAAAATATTTGAAATATTTTGAAAATTGTTCACAATGTTTTACAAATATTTCAATGATTTTCCAAAGATGTCACAAAGTTTGCAAATTTTTTGCAAAGGTTCTATATATATTTTAAAGATTGTATATAGATTATTATGATTACTCAAAAAATTCGATAATTTTAATAATATTTCAAATATTTCCCAATGTCAGATTTAAAAACGATTTCAATAATTTTCTAAGGATTTAAAATATTTCCATTATTTCACAAAATTTTTCAATAAATTGCAAAGAGTTAAAAGAGATTTTAATGATTTCCCAAGGATTTCACAAAGATTTCAATAATTTGAGAAATATTACCAAATATTAAAAAAAATATTAAAATATATCGCAAAGGTTTCACAAAGATTTCGCAAATATTTAAAAGATTTCAAATATTGTATTAAGACTTCAATGATTTCAATTACTTCACAAACATTACCAAATATCTCAAAAATTTTTAAAAGATTTCCAAAAATATAAGAAAGATTCAAAACAGTTTTTAATCATTTGCTAAGGATTTCATAGATTTCAAAGAGGGCACAAAGATTTTAATGATTTGCCAAGGATTTTACCAAGATTTCAATAAATTCACAAATATTATCAAATATTTCAAAAATATTTTAAATATTTTGAAATTTGTTTACAAGGTTTCACAAATATTTCAATGATTTTCCAAAGATGTCACAAAGTTTGCAAATATTTCGCAAAGATGTCAGATTGTAAAACGATTTTAATGATTTTCTGAGGATTTCAAAGATTTTAATCATTCCACAAAATTTTTTGATAATTTGCAAAGAGTTAACAAATATTTCAATGATTTACCAAGGATTTCACAAAGATTTAATAATTTCACAAATATTATCAAATATTAAAAAAACATTTAAAATATTTCGCAAAGGTTTTACAAAGATTTCACGAATATTTCAATGATTTTCTAAAGATTTTAAATATTTTATTAAATTTCAATGATTTCAATTATTTTACAAACATTAATAAATATTTAAATTTTTTTTAAAGATTTCCAGAAATATCAGAAAGAGGTAAAACCGATTACAATGATTTTCTAAGGATTTCAAAAATTTCAAAGTGTGCTCAAGGATTTCAATGATTTGCCAAGGATTTCACAAAGATTTTAAAAATTTCACGAAAATTATCAAATATTTCAAGTATTCAAAAAATTTTTCACTTTATAAATATTTTAATGACTTTCCAAAGATTTCACAAAGTTTTAAAATGTTTCGCAAAGATTTTAGATATATATATTTCAAAGATTGATTCCAATAATATTATTATATATCATTTCTTTAAATGTTTGTGTTGTTGTGAAATGAGTATCTGGATTCAATTTTCAAAATTATATGATACGTATGCTTTAGTTTTTTTCTGGAATCAGTTTGAGAGGTTATTAATAAATAAAATTTTCAGATATAAAAGTTAAAATTAAAAAAATATAAAGTAGAAATTATTTTAATGTTTCAATTAAAATAATTCCTTGTTTTATTTAATTAGATAACATAAATTGATTATCTACTTTAAGGTAATGTTTTTGAATATTGGCTATAATTTGTATAAAAAATGTGTTTTTATGTTTAAAATACCTCTATCACAATTATATTATTTGTGTGTGTGCTTTTGATGTTGTTAAATCATTACAGTACAGGCCAGAATTGTCAGTCTATAAAATAATAATTGACAATAGTTAAATAATATAATAATATACAATAAAATTAAAACGATTAAATTTTTAATTTAAATAATTAACTTTCGATAAAAAGCGAGTTTTCTATAAATTCATTTTTTTAATAAAAAAGTTAAATTTTTAACCTGAGAATACAAATTTTTGAAGAAAAAGTTAGTTTTCAACCACTCAGTTGAATCTTCAACAAAATTGTTTAATTCTCATTAAAAAAAATTAATTTTCGACAAAAAAAACTAATAGAAAATACATAAATTTCTCACAAAATAGTTCAATTCTCAACCAAAAAGCTGAATTTCAAACACAGAAGATTAATTTTCTACTAAAAACATGTAATCTCAACAAAATATAAAAATCTTTAACCGAATAGTTAAATTTTCAATCAAGAAGTTTAGTACCAAAATTTACGAACTTTTAACAAAATAAACGAAGTTTCAACAAAGTGATTGAATTTTCAAACAGAAAGAATAATTTTCTACCAGAAAAAAAGAATTTAAAAAAAAATACATACATTTCTAACCAAACAGTTAAATTTTTTATCCAGTTGATTAATATTTAACAAAATACATCAATTGTAATTTTTAGTTTATAGTTTTTTCGTTTCGAAAAAGTTTTAATCAAACAGTTAAATTTTTAAACCAAAAAATAGCAGTTTTTAACAAAGAATGAAATATTAAAATTTTTATTAAGGTGACTAAATTTTCAATACAAATTTTTTTAAAAAATAAAACAGTTCAATTTTGTACCAATCAGTTAAATTTGTACCAAACTGTTTTATTTTTTTAAACCAAAAAGATGAATTTTGTACGAAACAGTTGAATTCTTGAACCAAGAATATGAATTTTCAAGAAAAAAGATAGTTTTCAACCAATTAATTACATTTTTTACAAAATAGTTATATTTTGAACAAAATAGATGAATTTTTAGTTGAGAAAATTATCTTTTACCAACAAAAATCAATTTTTAACAAAATTTCGAAATCGTCAACTAATAAAAATTAATTTTTAACCAAATAGTCCAATTTTTAACACAAAAGATGAGCATTCTGCAAAAAAGTTTGAATTTTCAACCAAGTAGTTGCATTTTTAACCGAAAAAAATGAATTTTTAACAAAATATACATAAATTTCTAAACAAATAGTTGAATTTTCAACTTAAAAGTTTAATTTTAAAGAAGTTACATAAACTCTTAACTAAATACTTTGAACACTCGAATTGCTGTGAGTCCAAATATTATTTGATTATTTTTTAGTTCATATATTTTTTGTTTTTGAATATTTTTATTAAAAAGTTTGATTTTCTAACAAACTGTTGAATTGCTAAGCCAAAAATACAAATTTTTACCAAAATGGTTAAATTTTCAGTTACAAAATTAATTTTTAACGAACAAAAACTAATTTTTAATCATTTTTTACTCAAAAATACGAATTTGATACAAAACAGTTGATTTTTTCAACCAAAAAGTAGAATGTTTAACAAAAAAGTTAAATTTTCATAAACAAATAAAAATTCGTTATCAGGAAAAAAAACATTTTAATTAAATCGTTGACCTTTCAAGTCAAAACGATGAATTTTTAACAAGATAGTTGAATTTTAAGTGGTCTGAATTTTTGACAAAATTATTAAATTTTTTAACAAAAGAATTTAATTTTCAAAACCAATAAGAAAATGTTCAACTGAAATAATTAAAGAAATATGGAAGGTAGAGATTTTCCTTAAAAAATAATGGTAATTTTTCATTCCACGCTGTTTGATTCTGCGATATTTTTGACTTTTTTCATTTTTTTGGAAAAATTCGACTGGATGAAAAATTTATTTTTTTGGATTGGAAATTCCTCTTTTATGGTATAAAAGTAATCTTTTTGGTTGAAAAATAATTTTTTTGTTTAATTATATCTTGGCATAAAAATTCAATTTTTAAAAAAATTTATCTATTTGGTTAAAAATTTATCTTACTTCGTTAAAACCAGTCGAATTGTCGAAAATTCAACTTTCAGTCTTTTTGCTTGAAAATTTTTTGTTTCAACTATTTAGTTAAAAATTCGGCTTATTTTGTTTAAAATTATTTTTTGTTTCTTTTTAGACTTGAATTTATTAGGTTGATAATTCAACTGTCTTAAAAAAAATCGCCTTTTTATCTTGAAAATGTAACTATTTGGTTGAAAATTAATTTTTGTGTAGGAAGTAATTTATTCACTTTTTTTAATATTTTGTGTAGAATGTATTTTACGCAGGAAAAATATTGGGCATAATATTTTTGTGTACAATGTTTTGAGAATATTTTTTTTAGAATAAAATATTTATTTATTTCTGTGTAGGATATATTCTGTGTAGAAAATATTATGTGTAGGAGAAATATAACGTTTACTTTGTGTACAATACATTCCGTGCACAATATATTTGCGTAGGAATGGAATGATAGATAGAAATAGAATTTAAAAAAAATGTATAAAATAAGGTAAATATTTAAAAAAATATTCTTTTGAATTATTTTTATGTTCATATTGTCATGTACATTTTTCTATAAAATTTTAAACGAAGAAGTAACACATATACCTAATGCGAAATAACCTAGGAATGAATTTATACGAGAATTATTTAAAGAAGGTTGTGAAAATGGTACAATATTTGACTTTCTTATAATTTATTTTACGGTAATGAATTCGCAGTTACAATTTTTCTTTGGTTCATAAGAGGAATGCAAACTGCGAAAATCAGCAAATTAGGATTTATCCTCGCTGGATTTTTTGGTTAAGCTTACGTCATCTTTTGCTGGGTTCTTATTTGCAGACCTTGCGTAAAAATCGGGTTCATCGTAAGGGTTGAAAGGTCGTTGATTTTCGTATCTGTCGTGCCCGTATGGTCGCTCGCCGTATGGTCGGCCATAATTAATATCATCTGGACGATAATGTCCGCCTAGATGACCCTGGTAATCACCATGGAAATTGCCTTGGGGTCCGCCGTAATAATTTTGGGGTAAAAAGTTCACTGGACCGATGTTTGGTCTTCCCTGGAAAATCAATGAATTATGCATTTACGTTTCTATGAATACAATGTTACGAAAAAGCAATATTATATACAATTTATAATACATATGTTCAAAACATTATAATCTGTATTTGAACGGCTGGTTCTAGGATTTTTTTTACTAATTACCCGTCCTCATTTTCGGACAAAACCTAAAAAAGATTCTACATAATATCCTCGTGGAACGACTGCCTTTAACCCACTCATGCATATAGGTAAATTTACAAAAAAATATAATTTTCATTTAAATGCCAAAAGTCAGCAAAGTTACGAATTATATTCGAATAATTATTTATTTTCTAAAAGTTTTTGACGACTTAAATTATTGCTGAAATTAGATTCTGATAGAATGTACTCAGTGAATTTATGTAACGTAGAATTATTTTATTTATAATTACTTTTAATAACAGTAAAGGTCGATACATCATTTGAAGATTTCAAGTGCATGACTTAACTAACCTTATGAATGCGGAAACAACTATAAATAATAATTAATATAATTATAAATCTGAATACTAATAATGTGTCGTTAAAAGTTTATCTCGTAGTGACTAAATAGAAATTTAAGAAAATTGGTGGATTATATCATGAATGAGGGTGGCGCGGTGGTGCAAATGTAGACACGGAAATGTCCACAAAATAAATTATGATACCTTGAATGCAAACGATACATTGTTACCATATTTATAAACAACGCATCAAAATATATTGATAAATCACTAAAATATAATGCTTCTGCACTGTTAGGTTATGTAATTTAATATTGTAAAAAATCTTCATTTTTGTACAATGGCGTTCGCGGCTATTTTTGTAAATCAGGGCATTAAAATTTTACTTTGCTAAATTATTGAAACAATGATACCTATAATTTTGAAAATTATATTCCAATACATGCTTCTATTTTTTCGTGTTTATTTCAGCGATTGATATATTCCACTTCTTCATGCTTCACGGAAGTGAATTAGAAAAATTAAAACTTTACTACAACTTTTTAATTTTTGTTAAGTAAGGATTTAAGGATCGCATATGAAATCACCTTTTATTAAAAATAAATTAGAATCTTCTGGTTCTGACAACATAAATGAAGGACAATTAAGAAATAAAATCATTTTTTGTGAACGTCATATGTTCGTAATAGGAATTTGATTGAATAATTTGCTTCTGAAATTATCACATAATATTGGGAGACATATATTTCATCAAGTATCACTTTATTGATAAAAAGATGTAATATTAATGCCGAAATATCCTTTTCAAATGAGCACTTATTCAGTGCTCGTTAAAAAAACTTTTTGATAACAATTATCATTCAAAGACAATTATTTTTTTCCATTTGAAAAATTCAATATGGTGTGGCTCCCAAAATTTTTAAAATTGAATAAAAAATGATTTGGGCCCAAAATATCTTGTACGTAGCGCTATTATCTGACCAGGTCTCATCAGAATTGCACGACCACTTGCAGATTCTGATATTTCTAACGTGTATTGGCCCCTTTAAAAATAATTTAAAAAAAAACTAAAATAGTTACATATAATTTTCAAAATGAGTTTAAATACTCATTTAAAAACAGTACAAAAATTGAAAAAAAGTATATAACTGTAATAAAAAACAATTGAATATAAATAAACTTTTATTATATGAATTATAGCCAATGTTGAATCAAATAACCTTAAAATAAATAAACAATTTGTGTTACTGATAGAAAA
>JAUELO010000133.1:3238349-3250453 GCA_032357855.1 Amphibolips quercusostensackenii
ACCCTTCATGACCCTTGTATCTTTTACTAGTTCTCTGAGTCTTTCATCTGCAGCAACGCAGTCAATTATTGTGCGGCTAGTTCCATTACACCAGGTGTACATGTGGATCATTTTGTGCCTAAAGCAAGTATTTGTAATAAATAAGCCCTTTTCTAAGCATAAGCTAACTAATCTTCCTCCATTACCATCTATTTTTTTATCCCTGAAATGATGTATTTGTAATAAATAAGCCCTTTTTCAAGCATAAAGAAACTAATCTTCCTCCATTTCCATTAATTCTTGTATACTCAAAATTAACTAGCACCCTCTATCAGACATTTTTAAATTAAGAAACGTTTAATTAAATGAATTTGAAAATTTTGGAAAATGTTACAATTATGAAGCTTCCTCTATGAGAAAGCAAAAAAGACAGAAATTGTTTATTGGTTGACTAATTGGAGGGGGAGGGGGGAGGCTAAGAGGAAATTATCAACCATGTTGCGTCGTTAGCTCAAAAGCGCTTTCTATCTGGTTACATTTTTTAGTAATTTTTCAGTCAAAATAAATCAAATATAAGGTAAAATAGAACAGTCTAAAATTTAGTGCGTCAAGTGATCGCTAGAAATAATATCGTCATGGGCACTGCATAAGTTCGAGCATTCTTTTTTATTTGATTTACGAGAAAAGTGCTACGAAATGAACTCGGGTTTAACCTTCATGTATATTCAGACAATTTACGAGTAAACCTTGGTATTTGATGCTAAATGTTTTAGAGACGGCTTTGCATTACACCAAATATCCGAGGGGCTATTCACTCTTATATCTAACGTTTCGAATGTTAGATTTTTGCGTAAAGTCTTAACGAAATCAGGTAATGCTATGAAAAGCAACGTTAAAGTCGTTGTAGCTATGACGTCGCGCTGCGTCAAACCAAGTCAGAAAGCGAGTCATGAAGTCAGGCCGAAGTCGACAGGCGCAATTCAGAGTGCCCCTCGCATCGCGCTGCAGTGTACAGAATATGCGCAGAATGAAACCGAGTCATAAAGTCTGGACGAAGTTAAAAAGAAGTCGACAGTCATCGCTTGAATTCGTTAAAGTAAACAACTAACGAATTTAAAAACTAGAGTACTTATACCTCGTTAGATTCCCTTAAAAAGAAGTGGTATGTTGTGATTTAGTTAATAAACATGCATATCCTGTCATGCATAAATAATCTTTTCATCTCTCGTCAGCATCAAATGCACCAGATTCTTGTAATAAACGGAAAAAAGACCATACTATCAGCAGCTATATATTCAGCAAAAATATAGCAACCCCAATTGACCAGAAAACCATGCATCATAAAATTATCCATTAATTTTCAAAAATTCAGCTCGATGTCTTCATTTTTCTCATTTTGAACAGGTGAAAAATATATACATGAGGCAGTCAGTAATATTTGACTTCATAATGTACTACATGCTCGTAAGGATGTGAATAAAAAGTATTCAAAAATTGATTGGCAATGAGAATCATCTAGAAAAATTGTTTATTGTGGAACTTGTTACTAAAATTGTATAATTGAATGAACAGTTAAATATAAAGAGAAAAAAAGAAAAATTATATTATAATAAAAAAAATCAATAAAAAATGTGTGTAATCTGCATAAAGATAAGGCAAGGATAATAAATAAAAATGCAATAAATAATTAATTAGACCAATTTTATTGATTTTATTTAAATCAAGTAATAGAGGAAAATATTGAAAGTTATTTGTACTGTACTGCCCTCCTATTTTAAGAACCTCATATACCTAAATATTTATTTGCTCAATAGGTAATATGATCCTATTTTATACGTCCAATAGGTAAAACATATTAATTTCTCTATTCTAAAAATTTGTTTAACTAAGATAATTATTTTAGGAAATTACTATTTTATGAAAATAAGTTTAAAAATTATAAATAAAAAATATCAGATTAATGATATTGAATTAATAACTTAAGTTCGATACATCTTGTATATAATAACAGGTATAACCATCGCTTAGATTTCTAAGTTACCTTTGCTGCGAACTTCATTTACATAAAATCATTAAACTATCAAATTAGTGTTTATTATTATTTATTAATTATTCAGTTAACTGACTGTCAATGAAATATTATCTAAAATATTGTAAAAACTTATGCCGAGGGAAAAAAAGATTGTGGGTTACCATCTGACTATAGCAATGAAAAAAAATGAAATTGGTTAAATATCTTTTGTTGGGTTTTTGGATTTGAAAATATAAAAAAATTTTCTTTTGGCTTTCAAATTGTGGAAAATTTTTTATATGTATAGTTTTTGCTAGTGAACAGTAATAAAAACTTAGAAATTTTAAAAAAATTTGTTTTATTTAGAATTTTTTAAAATTTGCAAAAAGTATTCTATCTTTGATTGAGTTAAACGCATACTTTTTTTAAAAGAGTTTAATATTTTAAAACTGACGTTTCTTGGGCTTAAATCATAAAAACAGGCTACTCTATGGAGTATCCGTCCGACATCTAAATCTGGTTGAGTATCCAAACAAATGGGACCTCGGTAATTGCGCGCGATTTTCAGCACTCCATGTGTCGGTCCGGCACTAGACTCACAGAACATTATTAAATTCATGGAACTTGCATGATTTTTTTAAAAGAATTGTTAAGCGTTGCGCTAAAATGCAAAAAATTCAATTTGTAACTGGTTGCAAATATGAAAGAGGTATATTTTTCGTATTTTGTCGAAACATCACACATTCACACAAAAAAAAGTGTGCAGGGCTAAAAAAAGTGACCTATATCACATTGTACTATTAGTCTATCATAGTCAAAATCTGCATTGATTGGTATTTGCTGCTTGCTAGTTTTTTTTTATTTGAGTTTGAATTTTCAGCTAAGGTAAAATTATTTAATGTAGGCCACCATAAATCGAAAATCTTTTTTTCTTTGTAAAACGAACTTTGTAATAGCCCTTATTTTTGAAAATATTTCCCTATGTTTTGCTTACAAACAAAATTTTTTTACTAAAGTTATTAGCAATGGAATCTTAATGTTACAATATGATCAACGGTTTTTTTTTATAAACGGCTAAACGAATTTGTATGATTCTTAGGTAGTTTCTCTTATATCACAGTATATGGATTTTATAGTGTGACACGCGATTACTCAGACCACGTTGTACGTCAGTCTATTTATGAAAATAGATTATTCTCAAATAGATAGATGCATTTTTCTATTTAGAAGATTGCAGGAAATTTCTATATGAGTAAAATGATGTGAAGAACGTTAAGTATTGAGTAGGTATCAAGGAATTAAAAGGAATAAAAAGAAGAAAAAATTCACTACACAGGTCATTTTAGGAAAACAAAATACGATATTGAAGGAAATGTGACTAAAAATATGTCTACGTACAGAATCTAGAATTAATTGCAAAAAAATTGTAATTTTCTAAACAAATTTAATGTTTTTATATTCAGAAAAAATATTTTCGGAATAAACGTTTTCAAACAAAAATTTTGCCGTAAGAATCGACAAAATCCGTAAAGTCGTTTATGAGAAAAATTTTGATTATGTTGTAACATTAAATTTCCATTGTTAATAACTTTTGCAGCAAAATTTTGTTTGCCACCAAAATTTGTGAGAATCTTCTCGAACATAAGGGCTATTAAAACATTCAGTTTACAATGAAAAAACTGACTTTTGATTTATGATGGCCTACTTGGGATAATTTGACCTAAACTAAAAATTCAAACTCAAATAAAAAAAAAACTGGTAAGCAGAAAATTGAAATCACTGCAGATTTTGACTATGCTGGACCAATACTACAATGTTATATAGATCGCTTCTTTGCCCCGTACACTTTTTTTGTGTGTCTGTATTATCTTTATTATTTTGAAAAATACCGAGTTTTTAAATAAAATTTGCCCGTAGTTATTTTGTTTATGTTAAATTAATTGCTGACACTCTATCCTTGCCCTATTTTTGAGCCAAATAGGACACATCTACCAAGTTTCCTGCCCTCCTAACCATTTGAGCCTATTTTAGGTGTACAGCAGCTATACTATTCAACAGTAATCCAAAATTTAGTGCTCGGAATTGAAGGATTTTGAATTTTTGAAAAATGCTCAATTAAAAATTTTAAAAAGGAAACTGTTACAAACTTGAGACCTTTGAATTTGTGGAGTCAACATTTCAAAATTTAACCTGAATATGTACAAAGTCTTTTAAATCTATTACTGCGTTCAAATTTTCAAATAAATACACCTCTCATTGTAAAAGCTCAATTGTGTGAATTAATTTCAATATAACTTATTCAAAATTTGAAAATTTTAATTGAAGCATTCAAGGTTAAAAAAGTTTTCTATTTGTATTCGTCAAAACATAGACAATTGAAGATTTCAACGTTACAAATTATGCAATAATTTTTAATTTGTCATAGCTAAAACCCTCATAGACGAATTTATCATAGCAATTTTAAATGATAAGACGACTTTACATTATGGTCTGATTTATACAAAGAGTTTGAAATAATAATCTATGTCAAATGAATAGTTTATGTGAAATTAAACACCATTGAAATTAACCTTAGGCTAAAAAAAACTACTTTTAATTTTCATGATGACAATTAATCCTCCATCGTACTTAACCATTTAATCCTTCATCTTTAAGGATTGTCTCCTCTTTTTCTAATTTACAGACGTATAATTATGCCAAAAATAACCCTCTTTGCCAATAAAGTAAGAAGTTGATTTTATTATTCATAAATGTTATAATTATAAAAAACCAAAACTATCTAATGAAGTTGACGGGTAACCATTAATGTCATAGTTTATTCTGCGTGAAAGGATATTCAAAATTATGGAACGGAAACCAGTTTTTGTCTGATTAGGTTTCCTTCACTCCCTTTTGCATCGTTTCAAATTACGATAATAAGGAAAAACAAGTTTTTGGAAGAAGGCCTATCACTTTCTGTAAATATTTATGATCTTAACTATTTTACAAGCTTTTATTTGACTTGTGTGGGTATGTATATATGCACGTGTATGCCTGTATGTAGAGTCAAATCTTGTTTTTTAATTTTGACACATTTTCACAAATCCAATAGACTTGAAACATATTTCCGATGGAAATGCAAAATTCTATCACATTTGAATTGAAAAAAATGAAAAGAAATGCTTTTCAGAGTGAATTATACTGTTTCTTTTTAGTATATTTTAATAATTTATACAATTTTACTCCTCACACATTAATTTAAAAATCAAATTCCACCATAAGGCTTTTACACAAAAATAAATTTTTTTTTTTAGAAGAAAGGGTCTTTTTTTAAGAAAATAAATAGACTTACTTATCGTGTAAAAAAGTTAATGATAACAAAAGTAAGATTTCTTTAGTTATAAATTAAAATGCTCAATTTTTTAACGTTTCATTTGAAATAATTAATTATAAGACTTAAATTTGAAATTAAAAAGTGTGAAATTATTTGCAAATCACCTAATTTTGCTCTCAGTTCGGCGGCGAGGGATTCATAAATTGTTGCTGTTTGCGCAGGTAGATGCCTAAGTTCTCCACTTCCTTCAGAAGATTCAGACTCTCGAGTGCTCCTTCCGTCGCTACCTAGATTACTGCGAATTCTACTTTCGGTCGACGCAATTCTCGCTAAATTATCTGAGTGAGAGGCCAAAGCCTTCAATTGGCCTCCCAGTAATTCTGCAGTTTCGACCGAATCGCATCTGTAAATAACAATCATAAAAAGTAACAATTAAATAGATGCCTTCGAGACTTCAAGTAAAGAATTATATTTCAAAACAACAAATTTCCCATTGTCACATAATGAAAGGGAACTAAATCTGAATTAAAATTTTTAATGCTTGCCTAATAATTGCCGAGATTAAAAGTTTTAAAGTTGTAATTTACTTAATCCTATTACAAGTTATGAGATTCTCGTCAAAGAATCCACTTTTACGTAATCTACAAGTAGTTGTGAAATACTAATGAATATGTAGATTCATTACATTTTTTTCTTATATGGGCAACTCAAACAATTGAATTTATCTTATTTTTTAGAAATCATGTTTCCTAAGTTTTCTTTAGAAAATTTTAGAACTTTCTTACATACTTGATTTAACAATATTTTTAGCGCAGTTTGCTAGATCCTTCTTCCCAAAGAAGATTACATCATACATTTCAGACTGAAAATAAATTGTTCGTGAGTTCTCCTTTTATGAAAAGCACACATGTTTCTTCATTTTCTTGAGTATACCCTTGCAATTTTCTTACACAGCAAACCATTAGAGAGTGTAATGATATGATAATCAGAATTGAATGCAATAATATTATTAGCTCTGTGGTAACTCAAGTAGTCAGCAACAAACTCCTCCATTATAAATTATTAATATTTACTGCATATTAACTCGCTTAATAACGATATACTGACCCCAAATATGTTTAAAGAAAGAAACTTTTTAAAACTATTGTTTCACCAAACATCTTATTTTCTGAGAAACTTTATTTTGCATTGTGTTACTTTTACTTGTAATATTGAGTTTCCATAAAACTTCCTTTTCGAAATTTACTGCCTTTTCCCTAATTAATCCCTGACTAATTTCTTATTTTCCCTAATCAATATATATTTAACGATCAAAATTCTGATCTTGTAACATTGTTAATATAGAATCTTTTATGAATGGAATGAAACAAATTTAAATTTATAAATATATAATTTTTTATTCTCAGGGCTGTCACCGCCTAATTTTCTTGAAAAAAAGCGGAAAAGTTATCTTTTTAAGATAAAAAAGTGACCAAGAAGTAACTAATTTATCATCCAAAAAGTGACTAAAAGTGACTAATGTGCATCAATAATGTGACTAACATTCTTCTGAATTTAAAAGAATTCGATGAAATTTAGAAGAATCCCAGGTGAATTTGAACAAATTCAGGACAAATTCACAAGACTTCAAAACAATTCATGTTAAATTCATAAGACTTCAAAGAAATTCATGTTAAACTAAAAAGAGTTCAAATGAAATCAAATTTTAAAAAATCCATTAATTTCATTGTCAGTAAAATTGAAGTGACTTTAGAGGAATTTAACGAAAATGAGAAGTATTCGATAGAATTCATAAAAATTCAAGTTTTAAAAATTATTTTTAAATATTAAATTATTAATAATAAGTGAATAAAATAATTAATAAATTAATTGCGTTTAAACATTCAGATTCAATTGAACAAATTGCAAATGAATTGGAAACAATTTTAAAAAAATGAAAAATTCATTGAATTCAGTAAGTTCAAAATGAATCAAGGTGCGATTTTAAAAGACTTAAGAATGAACTAAAAAAAACTATAAAATTTTTAAAAATTTAAGTAAATTAAAAAATTCAAAAGAATTCAAAAGAATTTATAAGATTTTTAAAAAGTCCAGGATAAATTAATAGGAGTTTAGGGAGAATTCCAAACGAATTTAAATAAATTGCAACATTTTTTTTTAATTTCTTAAAATTATTGAAATCCTAGAAAATCTTATAAAATCATTTAAAATTTTTAAAAAAATCTTTAAACCTTTAACGGCCTGTACATTACGGAAATTCTTTACAACCGCATGCATTTTCTTCAAACCCTTAAAATCATTCAAGTATTTAGAACTTCCTTAAAATTTGTTTAACCTCTTATAAATACCTTTGAATCTTTTAAAGTACCCTAAAATATTTTAAATCCTTTAAAATTCTTTCAAATTAGTGGAATCAATTAAAAATTCTTTAGAATCTGTTAAAATTCCCCAAAATATTTCAAATCCCTTGAAATCTTTAAAAATCACTTGAAACTTGTGAAAGCTCTTAAAAAATTCTTTGAATTTTTTAAAATACCATAAAATTGCTGAAATTCTTTGAAATCCCTTTAAATTATTTAAGAAATTTAAAAATGCCTTTGAATCTTTTAAAACATTCTAAAATCCTACGTAATCTCTCAATTTATATGAATAAATTCTTTGTACTCTACTGAAATATTATAAAATGCCATGAAATTCATTGAAATCTGATGATATTTCCTGAAATCCTAAAGAAACTTATTAAAATACCCTGAGGAGCTTTTAAAATCCCTTGCGATAATTGAAATCTTCAGAAATCTTCTTTAAAACCCTATGAAAATTTGTAGCTCCCTTAAAATCCTTAGAAATTACTTGAAAATGTTTAAAACTCTGGAAAATGCCTTGAAATCTGTTAATATTCCCTCGAATATTTCAAATCCTTTGCAAGTTTTCGAAATCCCTTGAAACTTGTTAAAGCTCTTTCAAATTCTTTGGGAGATTTAAAAATACCCTAAAATCTTTAAAATCCTTTAGAATAACTTCAAATTACTGAAAGCTATTATAAAATACTTGGAATCTTTTACAATATCCCAAAGTATTTCGAAATTCTTTGAAACTTTTCAAAGTTCTTGAAAATTTCTTTAAATTTTTTAAAGTATTTTACAATTTGTAAAATATTTAGAATTCCTTTCAAATAATCGAAATTCATCAAATCTTTTCAAATACCTCAGAATATTTCAAGTCCTTTCTATTAAAAATTCCTTGGAATCTGTTAAAATACTCTAAAATATATTCGAAAAGATTTCAAGAAAATTCAGAAATCGGTATAGACCTGAATTCAAAAGTGGTTAACCCATGGGTTAATTTATTGAAAGGAAAGTGACTATAGTGATATTTTTATTTACAGAAGTGACTATAGTCACCTTATTTAAAAAAAAGTAACTAAAAACTTATTTGTGAAAAAAGTGACTGAAAGTGCCTGCATGGCACCCCTGATTATTCTTGACAGTTACTTAAAGTGCTTCTAACAGAAATACCCTGCCTTTTGTATTTTTTTTTCAAAATCCCTGACTTTTTCCTGATTTGCAGGTTTTCCCCGACCTGCGGACACTCTGCAATATTAATAATCGACAATGAAATATTTAAATTAAATTATAAGTTCTCATTAGACTTAATTATTATTAAATATTAAAATCAAGGTTTAAATTGATTTCACATAAAAATATAAGCATCTCAAGTTTATAACGATTAGTTTTTTCAATTTCTAAATTATTAACTGATGACCTGGATTGACAAGACGGGTCTTCTGATAATTTTTTTTACTTTTCCATTTTTCACTAATTCTGGGGTTTTTCGTTTCGAATACAAATAGAATATTCAATAAGAAGCATTGCCCTATTGAAATGCATTATGTTGGAAAACTTCCGCGTAGGTCACGTGTGAATCTAGGAAGTGCTGCTGGCATTATGAAAATCGTTAGCCCCCGTTAGAGTTATGAAAGTCATCAATTAATGAAACCCGCCAGTGAGATCGAGTCGATGAACTACATGACCTCCATACATTAAATTACATACGCTGGATGCGCGACTTATTAAAAACACAAATTAGTCCCACATAAATTGAAAAGTTACTTGACAACCTTGTTCATATTATGTAAAAATCATGATAGCTTGTAAACAGTTTTTATTTTGCAATATCAATTTTTTCATATGAAATTTTAAATCTAAGATATGTAGTTAATTATTGTCTAATTCCTCATTTACCAGAAGCGTTAACGTATAATAAATTTTATCTTAAAAATTCAAATGATAAATTAATTTTGTGACAATTTAAATTTAAAATTAATAAATATAGTGCATGAAATCTTTAGTTAGATATCAGACATAATTTCATATTCATTAAGCTTTAGGAAATTTGAAAAGATCGTATAAAATATTTTTAAAATTTTTATAATAATATTTTGATGAATATAAGTATAGCAAATTTCATAAATTATTCTGGTTCAGAAGAATTAATGCAATATGTCTTCTTCAGAACAAAATCTTTAAATTATTGAAAAAAGTTGTATTAAAAATTAAAAATTCTTCTTTAACTTGAAGTTTTTTAGGGTTCCCAAAATCTGATTCTATATATTTTAAGATTTAATATTGAGTGAATGATTAAATGATAGCTCAAAATTAAATATTTTAATTCTTAATTTCAATGTAGCTTCAAAGCTTTAAGTGATGTGAAGAGCATTAAACATTAAACATTAACATTAAAATTAACTAAATATTAAACATATATTTTTCCTTTTACTAAAAAATCCATGCTTTGCTTTTTAAAAATGTAGAATAATACACTTTTACAGAAAATCATTACAAAAAATTCAAGTAATCACTAATTGACCTGCACACACTCCTATTCCGTCGATTCTATTGGTTATTATATAATTTTATAAACATATAAAGGATCGGTTAATTTGGAGATTGACTATACGTGGGGACGACTCAAAAACACGTGTTCGAAATTGGTTTCCAAAATTATTTTTCTCCCAGGAGCAAGTTTTGTTCAAATGGCCAAACTAATTATTTGCAAAAAAATGTTATCAAATCAATTAATAAAAAAATCCACACAACTTTCTCAGGTTTCTTCGAATCTTTTTATAACCCGAGGAATGCAACTTTCTTTCAAACACAAAAAAATAGTGTAGAGTAAACCAAAAATTTGCTAAATTTTCAAAATGACGGACCCATACAAGATGACGAAAAATGGTATTTTACTATTTTCTATAGTTTTTAACGAAACGAACCCACATTTCGTGAGAAAAAAAACATGTTAATAGCTACAAAGCAAGTTCTAAAATTAAAAATTATGCATTTTGAAAAAATTCCAAATGTTAAGATTGCGAAAAATTATTAATTTTTTAATTTTTCAAGCAAAACTTCGCAAACATAAAAGGTGCGAGCAATTTTAATTGCAGAAGCTATGCAATAGTCAGTGATAGTCGAAATGTTGAAAAAAATCCAAGATGGCGGCTAGTTCGAATATAATGTAAATAATTAATTTTACACTAGCGGATTCTCAAACTCGATAAGGTAAGCAAGTTTATTTGCAGAAAATATAGAACATAGACAGTGACAGGCGAAATTAAAAAAAAAAATTTTGAGGCCGCTTAAACTTGTCAAGTTAAACAAATTTATTTTCAGAATCTGTATTTTTTACGAAATTTAGATCCTCTTTGTTGAAAATCATACAAAATACATTTTTGTTCATCTTTTATGGATGCGCTGTTTCAAAAATGTCAAAAATTTTGTTACTCTCAACTAATTTTTTCGGGTTCAAAAGAAGGTTCCGATTCTCGGTTTATAGAACAATTTCATGAAAACTAAAAAATTATATGGATTTTTCATTTAGTGTTAATCATATATATTAATCAGTTAATCATATATGGAAAATTTCAAGGGGTGTGTACTAGGGGTAAATATTAACCCATATGGCTAAAATTTAGAGCGCATAATTTTGTTGACCATTGGAACGAAACCCGCTCCTAGGATCAAAACAATTTTGAGCTCAAACAATAATGGACACCCTACTGCACGCAGAGTACACCAGGGAGATTTGTAATTAAAAAAATATTTCAAAAATAGTTTTTGATTATAAAAAATGTGGCGCACGGCTGTTCTATCTCGCGCTACGCGCGATACTTACGCGATAATTACATTACACGCTCGGATACTTTTTGCCACGCGCTTCGCGCTCGGCTCTTTTCGGTTTTTGCACTTCGTACTCAACTTAAAAAGAAATAAGAAGTTTACTTGCGAATAATATAAAATTGTCAAAACCTCTACGATTAAAGTAATTGTTAAATTTGTTTTTATTTTAGATTAAAATGGAAACTTTTTACTTAAGGCTCTATCGGCCTTGAGGAACATATTCTCATTACAATACCCGTGTTTCGCGCTCGATTTTTCGTATGTATTTATATAATTCTCTGATAAACTATATAATAATAATTCAGTGAATATTTTTGAGTACGGCGAAATCTCTGCATGATAACGATAACCTTTGATATACTTATAACATTATCGGAATGATTTGCGTTTTCCACACTTTTTTTAAAGTCCAAAGAAAAACTTTTAATTCATCAAGCAACAGTTTTAGTTTAACTTACTGTAAATGCTACCAAAAAATCAAAATTTCCATTTTTTGTCAAACAGTGTTTGTTTTAATCATGAAAAACTATGTATAAAATAGCATCTTTTTCTGCTTAAAAGAAGAACGGTAACGGTAAATTAAAAACAAACTATGCATCCTATCAAAAATGATTATTAATAAATTCAT
>JAUELO010000133.1:3281755-3293623 GCA_032357855.1 Amphibolips quercusostensackenii
AAAGAGGATTTCTGGTCTTAAAAGAAGTCTGCTAGATATATAGAAATTTCTATATCCCTGGGATACCCCTAAGATATCCAGGGATGTTTTCTAAAAATTTCGGGAATACTTACATTAAATATTTGAATATCCAAGAAGCATTCAATGTCACAGGATATCGTATAGATATACCAAGGATATAGAAGTTTCTGTCTTGTGATATTTCGCAATTATCCAGGAAATATCTCTAGGATGTCCCCATGATATCTGTTAACATAAATTGGATATCCCTTAATATCCCGGTGCTGTACAAGTTGTTGTATTTCAAAAATGGAAAAATTCTTCTCTTTTAAATGTCAACAAAAATTGCCAAATCTGTACATAGATTAGAACTTCATTTGGTCATAGAGGTTCATAAATAAATAAATCGATTCATATTGTCAGTATGAACAAATTTGGAACTTATTATGATATATTTCTAATATTTAAAAAAATTACTTATAAAGAAAAAAATACAAACTTTCAAAATTCTTAAACATGCAAATTTTGGTAATAAGGTAGCTATAAATATTTTATGGAATTATATCAACTAACTACCCCCGTGTTTGAAACAAGTTAGTTTACAGGATCTGGTAATACTGCCAATAATGTTATCAAAATTATCAAAAATTTAGAATTTTTTTAATTGATCCGGTTCTAAACTTAATCAATAATGGGCATTAATTAGGACTACAATCCTTTTAAATTTCATGACACTAGGCCTAGCTCAACTTGTCTTCCAGTTATCATAAAATCGAAATTCGATTTTCTAACCAACACTGTTTGTTACTAGTTCAGCGTTTGAATTGGGATAAAAAGTTTTCTATTATTTTTTCGCATTCCTTTATTTTTCTTGGTTCAATGAATGTAGAAAAATTATTTTAATTTATTTTTCACAAAAAATGTTAATAATTTATTATATGCAATGAAAAATCAGATTTTATTTAGAACTAAACTTTTCAGGATCTTAGATTTAACGTTTTACAAAATGTTATATAAAAGAAGAAATTCTTTCAACTTTACAAGCAACAAATTATGGAAGTTTTGCTTTGTAATCGATTAGGCCGGAAACGAAAATTTTAAGTTAGAATACTTACTTGTAAGCAAGATTGTATTCTAAATTCATCAAATTATCAACAAGAAATGTTCAATATTAGTATTTTTTAAACTTACACGTTCTTAACTTCTCCTTTCTATGATGAAAAGCAATATTTCCATTTCTGACTGAAATTCCCGGATCTTTCACGATGAATCAATTTCCTAAACAAATCTTTGCTATCAAAAGTTTTCCATGTCAGTAAAACGTTAATTAAAGAATATATTCGTAGATTATGTACTGTATTTCTTTGAATGTTATTTTAGAAAATCACAGAATGTATTTTTTCAATTAATGGAAACTCGCATAAGATGATGAAAAAAACGAGCACATAAACTAATATTTATAAATAGAAATGAATAAGTCCAGTTGCCAAAATTGAAAGAGATGTTCTCTTTGACATTTTAACCTGCGCAGCAATTACTGACAAACTTTTTCTTTTTATTCCTTGAACCGACAATGGACGCATGCACAAAGAATAAATAATCCACTAAATATAAATTTAACGTTCACTAACGGAATAATAATTACTCGAACACCTGTAGAATGCACGGCGCAATCGTGGCCTTAATGCACTTCATTTATATCCGATAAAGTATGTGCAAGGTGAAACCCTCGAAAACTCAAAAGGCAAACATAAACAGAATATCTGCATAGAGTATATATAGTATTTATAATGAATAGAAAGTCAATTCTATATAATAAATATTTGATATAAGAAACAAGATACATTTTATATAATAGATCAAACTCTACGAATTTAATATAAGAGTAATAAGAATATCTTTAAAAGAAAACCCAAGGCGAAAGCTTGAAAGGTTGTATAATGTTGACATTGGAAAGGAAGTTGAAAACAAAACGTATAAAATTTCTCGTGCAACTTCCGAAACATTGATCATAATCGATATTTTCTACGAAGTGATAACGGACAGCTTTTTATTATTTATGTTTCATTCGGCATCTTGAGCTCTGGACAAGGAGAGCTCAGTGCACAGACTCGTCCGCTTCCTTGATTACTTTCACGCTTAAACCCGTTTTCATGTTGTCCATCTCCATTCTCAGTTCCCAGTTCCCACCGATCCGGATCGAGCTCCGGGTACTCTGGACTCGACCTGGACGATGCGAAATTCTAGTAGAAATTGACCTTGGAAATCCTGACCGAGTGAGAATAATATACAAAGGCTTTTTCTCAGTGAAAGATTCAAATAAACATTGTCTTGAGTTCAAGAAATTTTTGAATTTTATTTTAAGAAGAAAAAGTATTAGAAAGGAAAACAATGCATTTCACTTTCAGTATACTCTCGATAAAACGAAATCTGAAAAGAATGTAGCTGCGAGAGCACAGAAACCCTCAGAGCATTTTCTTATCGTAATCTTCAGACAACCAATTTTACAGCTGCGTGTAACAGTTGGCAGCTATGTTTAATTGTTTATCCGCTGATCGATAAAAATTATCAGTCAGCGAATAAAAAATTTGAAATGCTAAATTCAATTTTTCTCAGTAAAAGATTAAAAAATATATATTTTTAGACAAAAAATTTTCGAATATCATTTAACGAAAAAAGAAAAAAGTAAACAAAATGTGTTTACTCTAGCATATTCTAAACAAACTGATATTTTTGTATTTATCTGCAATCTGGATATGGAAATTATGTTTGCAAAATTTAATTTAAGCAGGTGAAAAAATTGATGAGAAAATATTGTTGCTATAGTAATTCTTATAATATAAATTAAATGATATTTTATTATGTGTCTACTTGAACGACACAACAAATTGTTTCAGGCACCCCATTCGATCACTAAAGTTAAGCAGCGCCTAACTCGGTTTCAATTAGATGAAGGTCGTCGTTCTGGATGGGGTGTAATTTACCCCCTTTTAAGCTGCGTCTTCACTTCCAAACTAATACAAAAACTATATTAATACCATATGCATCAGACTGGCTCACTTTCAAACTGACTTTGTCCTGATAAATTTTGTTTTTTTCCTTTAAGTATCATTATTATTTAAAGACACGAATTCGAATCTTTCGACAATGTTAATTATATACAATTATGCAATGCAATTTTACACAATTTTATACCATTTTTATACAATTCATAATAAGATTATTCTTTGAAATAGATCTCTATTATTCTTGACAGTTATTGATAGTTATAAATTTCTTGTCTTTCACAGGTGAAAGACAGTGCATACTTTCAGAGAAGCATTCTTTTTTACTGCAGTATAAAAATTACATAAAAATGTTTCACCTTGAATTAAGGAATGCATAATTAAAATCAGATACAAACTGAAATACACTAAAAATTGATCTAAATTTAAGTAGATTTCCGAATTCAGGGTGTAACATTTTCAATATTTTTTTTGTACTGTGTGCATTTTTTCCAAAATCCCTAACTTTTCTCTGTCTAACCAAAATCCCTAACTCTTCCCTAATTTATCTACAAATTATGATCGATAAAATAAAGTTTTCTCTGACAATGAATTGTAAATCTATTAATTTCCGAGTTACATTTTTGAGTATTTCTTTTTAAAAAACAAGTATTAACCAATTTTGCATTTCATGATACTATTAGATATACAGTTCCAAATAGATCACCTTTCAAGACTTGAATTTCTTAATTTTTCCCGTTTCTTATAATCTAATAAGTTCTACATCCAAGATGCTTAGTTGTTATTTTCGAAAATATGAATTATAGAAATATGAGTTATGGATCTCAAACCGGGTCCCTTTTTCTAATTTTAAACATTCTTCTCTACACGACTCTCTTTCTTAAGATTAATGTTGTTGAACAAATTTTCTGAAAATTGTGTAAAGGATTTTCTATAAACAAAGGACCAACAAGATCTAAAATTCTTTTATGAAAATTTCAATTAGAAATCCAATATTCTGAATAAATGATCTGCAATAAATAATAACCTGTGGACAAAATATTTCAAGTAATGTCAATATGTATTGTAGGTTTTGAAAAGGGGTACTTTCTGCTTGATGAATTTTCCTATATTTTTTCTGAAACGGTTGTGAAGAAAACTGTTTAAAAAACTTACATCTTTTCGAAATCTAAAATCTTTACTAGAGACTTTTTTTTAAAGAGAAATTTTCATTGTATTTCATTCCCTGAAAAAAAGTTTCACTACTATTTTATCACTAATAAAATTATAAAGTATTAAAAATGTTGTGTCAAAAAAGTAATGTGAAAGAATAAATATTAACTTCGCTCAAGCTCAAAATAAGGAATGGCAAAGAATGATTAGTATGTTAAACAAAAGTTCAGAATCTAGAATTTTTATTTTCATAATTTGAAACTTAAACTAAATTTAATAATTTTAATTCTCCGCATATTAAGTTAACTGGATGACTTCCCACAACTTAACAGTCTTAATTGAATGTTTTACTACTAAATTGTTCAATAAATTACTATACTTACAGCAAGTAATTTGAATATTAATAATTATAATTAGACGATTAATCTAAGAACCATAATAAAATCAAATAATTTAATCACTACGGAATAACTCATTCTTATAAACCACAATTTTTAGTAAAACCGGGTTAGCTGTTTGATAATTATTTCTAACCAGGTAGAATTGAACTTGAGATTCTGCACTAAACGAAACAAGTTACACAAGATCACAGAATAGATAACTATACAACATGCGAGATTCTGACATGCTGACCTACTTTAACTTTCGACAAAATTATACATGACTAATTTGGAAATGCGTCAACTCTATTCTTTTCTAATGTTCTATGAGACATGATATTTCTTTTCTTATGAACTTTTTATTTTTTAATAATATGCATACAAAAAGCTATGGACCTGAATTGCAAAGGTAATTAAAATTACAGAATTAATGTTTACTCCTATGTAACTTTCTACTAACATAAATAAAACCCAATCCTTTTTTAACATACTAAAATCCAATGAATTCTTGGAATGGGTGTGTACATATGCTGTACAAGAGTAAGTCACACTGCACCATTCATTGAAAAAAGCCAATGTGTAGATCTGCAGTTGGCTAACCCAGTTTTTTGTAATAAATTACCTAACTCGCGGCCCGTCATCGATGCTATTTTACGGCTAAAATGATTTACAACACAAGTTAAATTTGACTTACTTTATCCATTCCTAGAAAATGTGGACCATATCTGTCCATCGATGCCTGCTAAATGATTTTATTATTATTAAAATAAATTGCGTTGTAGGTGATTACTGATTACATACTTGAAAGAAGCAGCGAAGTATAATTTATGAGCTATTTTCTTCAAGATCTAAATGTTATATTGACGAAGTTTTTCTCTTCATGATTATAGTTCTATCCAAAGATTTGATAATACCACACAACCCTTTTCAAACTTGCTACATGCATTAAGAATAATTTTTTTCACGATCATTATCCTTCTATTGTTCTTATCAAAATTAAGAAAGCAAAGCAATTCAAACAAATTTTGGATACCAAGGAAATAACTGAAAATAACCTTATTTTTTAATCCTATATAACTGGTTGTAACAGTATGAAAGTAAATAAACAATTGATTAAATTCGACAGTTATTACAACATGTACCATAAAATAATAGCTTCCTTTCTATGTACCTAAAAATTAAAACTTACAAATAAACGAGATTTTTGTTTCCCAATAAAATTCTATGGGGTACATCTATGGTCGACCGGAAAAACTGGCGGAGCTAGAAAAGGGAATGGACTAGTCGTCCCAAAATTTTGGAGCGACTAGCCAAAGTTATGAAAAATATTCGATTAATTATCCTGAATTTCAGGAGGATGAGACATTTCGAATTATATGGCATTCATTAAACGCTGAAAATTTAAAGTAAATAATCTTATAAATTTGTTTTTTATTTTTAAACAGCTTTGTATCTAGAAAAATATAATACATTTTCGAAGATCGAGGTAAAACAAAACAGGTTTATCTCCTGAAGTTGCATTTACCTTGAAATCCTCCAAGCAATTGCTTGTTTGTGAGTTTTTGAACACAATAGTGGGTTAAGATGTCGTCATAAAGAATAACTGACGTCATAAATACGATCCAATCACAAAGAAAGATGACCTTCAACACAGAAATCGTCCATGTGCTGTGAATGTTTGATTTTTTGTCAGAAAGTAACAATATAAAAAAATCTGGATTAATGATCAATGAACAAATATTTAGTAATGCCATAATGAAAAGCTATAACAACGCATTATTAAAAATTAATAGATATTTTTAAAATACTCAAAAATGTAAAGAATCAGCAATCATAATGATTGCCTAATTATCAAATTATCGTAAAAGGATCTAAATTATACTAAATCTATGAATCAGACTCTGTTTAAAATACAAAGCAAAGTGAAGGTAGTGAGGCACACTTTTTAAAGCAAGAACAGCAAAGTACAGTCGTGGGACTATCCGGACACAAAAGAATAGATATGAAGTACTCGAAATCCTTTCATTGCTAACAAGGCAGATAGTACTTCACTAAACGATTGAGTGCCTTTGTTATGAAAGAATTTAGCCACAACATAACCGCATCATTTTCTAAAGCCTAAAGTTTAAACATATTCCAGACGCCCAACTCCTTGCCTCTGTGTTTACCGGTAGGTAAAGCTATATCCTGATTACCGTTATTACAATGCTTTTTTTGGCACGTTGAAGAAATCATCGCCTTGTTCTAGCATTTTCTTATACAGTTATCAAAAGTCCCTTCCGATATTGGGAAATTGGGTACCAAGTTTTTTTTGTGAGTGTGAAAAAGTTTTCGTTAAATGGCAATAAAGAAATATTACTCAGTCTATTTCAAATCAGTTGTTTTTTAATTTTCAAACCAGGGTTCCTTTCAAATTGAAACTGAACCTATACACATTTAATCTTGCAATTAAAACTTAGGTTCAAATGTTCTTTATGGAAGTGCCTAAACTTTCCTTAATTAATATCTGGAATTTTACTTAACGGACTCTAATTAATTTCAATACTTAAAAAAATAAAAGTATCGAATAAATGTCAAAAAAGGAAAAAAACGTAATTCCTATATTAAAAGATTAATCATTTTAATACTAATTAGAAAACCAGTTTTCTGATAGTGACTAATTATAATTTTCAAAAGAAATTCCACTTAAAACAATTGATATCAACGAGTACATGTTTAACATCTTATCTAGAAACTAATTCTAAGTAAATTAAAACAACTTTTTTAGACTCAAAATGTCAACTGCCCTTTTAGAAAAATAACTTTGTTTGCAACATATTCAAATTATCAAAAACTTCTTACATTCTTGTATTCATGAGCATACCAAACGAAATATCTTCTCACATAATAAGAATCTAAAATGACCTTAACGAAATTCGTTATCAGAAAATAAGTATAAAAGAATCTAAAGACGCTTTTTCGTTAATACAGTTCTCATCGTATGGAGGATCTTACTAAGTCTTTTTTGAATGGTTATATTAAAATGATTCTAGTGATATAATCTTAAAATTAACATAAAATTTAAAAATAAAAAAGACAATAACAGAAATATACCCTCAGAAGTGAGTGGGTTTTCCAAATTCACATTGACTGAATAAATTCTTATTATGCATATAATTAAGATCTGTGTCGCCTTAATGAGGCTGCAGAAAGATTTTCATTAAAATTGTCAATCTAATTATTTTCTGAAGAGAAAATACTCTGTTTGGGAGCCGTTCAAATAAACCGACAAAATAATTGTGTTACTTCTTATATTTTTATGTTATGAACTTTTAAATAAAAATTTATTCAATTGGTGAATCTGAGGAACAAAAATGTTCAAGTTTATGATTTTAGAGAATACTTCTAGTATCGGATGTTTTATAATAATGAGTTGATATTAAACTCTTTTGAAAGAAACAATTATTATCTTAAACTCTGTATTCCCGCATGGATATTATCTTTCCAAAATTCATTGAAAGGCAAAACTATACATCACAGATTCTAATTTCAGATTTGATATAATACCTCGAATGAATTTCTAGATACAATCTTTTCCTTTCTCTTCTGCAATAATATCTTCTCCAGACATCATCTCATCAGAATCTTTCAAAGATGATCAAAGCAACCATATATGTCTACTTATGTATTACCAAATACTTATTATCGTCACATCAACATTTTTTTAGTTTGATTAAAAATTCTTATATTCTAAATTTATTGATTTAAATATTAAAAATGTTTAAATTCTGATCCCAACTTGAACTCTGAAAGTTGAGCTTCTAATTAGTAAAAAATAAGCTTCCAAAAGGGAATTGTGAAAGGTTCTGTAGTTTCCACAGTAAAAACATATGCTTTGTTTGCCTTGAGTTCAGTTGAATTTTTCTGGATTTAAGCAATTTCACTTGAACCCAGCTTCAATCCCCGGTTCGCAAAAATTTGTCACGGTCATTGAAATAAAAAAATCCGAACTCTTAAAACTGATTTTTTTTTTAAGTAATCAAAACTGAGCTGCAAATTAAAGCACTTAAAGTGTATTACTTTGAATTTAAAACTTTTTTAATTGAAACTGAAACCATTTTTAAATAGACATTTTTATTTTAAACGCTCAATAATTTACACGTATAAAATTGAAGCTTTTAACACTTTCAAATGTAACACTTTCAAATTTGATAACATTAAACTCCAAGATTGAAAATTTTAAACTTTTATAAATTGAAGAGTTAAAATATTTCTGGTTGAAAAATATAAATACACGCTATAGTTTACAATGCTCTAAATTAAGAAAAATCCTTTCTTTTAACTCATATTGAAAAAATATTAAAAATAAAACATGTACCTCTTCCAATTCAGTACAAGAATTGAAAATAAGCAGTTCCCTCCTTTTATCTGAATCTTGAAAAACAAAAACAAATTTGCTCTCCATACACTCAATAAAATTGTTAAAAATAAAACATTGTCATCTTCCAATTCAGAAAAACAAATAATAACAAAAATATCCTTCCTTCTAAGTCAATAAAAATATTTAAAACAAAACAACTGCCTCTTCCAATTTTGAAAAACTTAAAACCCTAAATTTCGCCCCTTCCAATTCGATAAAAATCTTAAAAATGAAAAAATGTCGCTTTTTTCATTCATGAATTTTAAAACCAAAATTTCCTCCCTTTCAATTCACTCAAAACCTTAAAAACCAAAAATGTCCCTCTTCCAATTCAGGAAAAAATATCCCAAATTTCATCCCTTCCAACTTAATAAAAATATTAAAATAAAAAATTCCCTATTCCAACCCAGGAAAAATGGAAAACAAAAATATTTTGCCTTCGAAGTCAGTACAAAATGTTAAAAATAGAAAATTATCCTTCCTCCAATTTATAAAATATTAATAACGAAAATTTCCTCCTTTCCAACTCGACACAAATCTTTAAAATATAAAATGTCTCTCTGTGAACTCAACAACAATTAATACCTCAAATTTCTGTCATTTGAAATTTAATAGAAATGTTACAAATATCAAATTGGTCCGCCTTTAACTCAATAAAAATGTTACACAAAACTTAAAAGTTTCTCTTTCAATAAAAAAAAAAAATTAAATACCAAATTTCTTCCCATTATTTAAGGATTATAATTGTGATTATTTTTTGTATATAAATCTTTTTAAGTTAAATTATTATAATTGTAAGTCGTTTTAAATTAATAAATGTTCATTTCCAATTTATACACCAAAATTCAACACTTTCGCTTGAAAATTAAAAATTTCTTAAACGAAAGATTTAAAATTGTAACTGTCAAAGTTTAAATTTATGGCTCTGAAATTTTAACGATTCAAGCCTTTCTATTTGAAACAATTCAGTTTTAAATTGTTTAGTTTTTTATTATTCTTTTTTTTTAATTTGATATTTCATGGGTAAAAAATGGAATGTTTTGTACTGAAAATAATATTTAATTGAGATTTAAAATTAAAGAAAAGCGTTTAATTGTAAATCTATTAATTTGAAAATATTTTAAAATTGAAAATAGTTTATAAAGTTTCAATCATACGTTTAAATTTGTTTAAATACTAAGGCTTTCGAATTGAAAAAGTTTACTTTTCAACGCTAAAATCTGTAAATTATTTAATTTGGAACAGATTCAGAATCGCCTGGTAAAAACAATGATTGGTTAATTTTTAGCACTCGAACTACAGTTCAGTTTAAAAATCATACAATAATTTATATTTACGATTGATCAATTCATAACATAAATGAATGAGGACCTAAAGTGGAAAATTTGGGTAGATTTTGTTTCTAAAAATTTGTAAAATTCCAGTCAAAAAATAAACCTAGTGTTATTTTCCGTTTTTTCTCAGTCTCAAAAAATTGTCAGTCATCTCCCGGTTTTTTGATCTAGTAGCTAGCCTAAAGTTGTAATGATTTCAACTCTAAAATTTTTTGAAATATGCTTCCAAACATCTGATCACAATCTTCCAAACATTTAAAGTATCCAGATGGTCTCGAATTCATTGATCAAGTACCAAAACATTTCATCTATATTTTGAGATTCTAGCTCTCCATTGCTACTATGAAATACCGCTTAATTCCATCTGATTTTCAGTTTCTGGAATTTTTTACTTTTAGGCTTCAGAAGCCAACGCATTTCTCTTGTTTCAGAAGGGCTTTGCGGAGAATCGCGAACCGGCACACCGTATATAGTAAGGTAAGGCATACGAGTCAAGAAAGAGAAGCGAATTAATGCTCGTTGTAAGAGCAGGTTGTGTGCGACTCACCTGAATGCTCGGTTTGCTGCACGTCTCACAGGCAGCTCTAATAATACGGTACGTTCTACGGTACACGGACACGAGTGCAACGGCAGAAGCGGCCCAGACTCTGATTCAGCGATGTCATCCGAAATCTGTTGGCAATCTGCTGGGTCAAACTAACACTCGTCAGTCTTGAAAAATTGTCTCAACTAAACCCCCTTAAGAATTTTACCGCACATCAAACATTGTTCAACAAACCCACTGATCCTGAATTTTTTCTCACCTGATACCACAGAGTTCGATCACTAAATGAAGTATACAAAGTCACGAAAGAGAATCTACAGAACCACTCGACAAAATATAAAAATTCACAGAACAGATTAATTCGAAAGTCTCAGAGCTGAATTATAAGATGTCACAAACTTAAGGTCTAAACTTGGAGTCACAGAACCAAATTTCAAGAACCACGAAACAAGAGATAAGAAGTCACAGAGTTTAGTTAGGTGTCACAGATTCAAACTCTAGACTGGAATTAGTCACAGATTGAAAACCAAAATTGGAAATCCAATTCTGTGTGTTTGAAGAATGACGGAATGAAACTCGCGGGAAGAAAATTCGAAAAAGCAAAGGTGAGATCGAGAGTATGATCGCCACACCTTGTCCCGATCGCGAGTCGATCGGTAGTAGTCGGTTTCGAGGCAAAGCAGCAAAGTACCACTGCGACGGATTTTGTCCTGAATTCGACGCCTTGCCTTTCGAAAGAAACGAATGCGGCGGCCCCACTTCGACTTGGAAGTCTTCTGTTACCTGTGCGAGGATGGCAGTCTGGGCAGCCTGGCGAACTAAGCAAGCAAGCAGGCAACCAGCCAACAGGTAGGTTCATTGGTGGGCATTGGTTGGTGGAGGCACGTAGTAGAGGCACCTTGGTTTTGTAGGTATGCGCAAGTGAGAGAACGAGTGAAGAGAGTAGAGTAGATTCGAGCGGTTAAACGCATGGTCTCTACTCTCGGAGTCCCGGGTACCGAGAGGCCTCCAGCTCAGAACTCTCAACTCAGAAACTGCTCCCCCTCCTCCACCT
>JAUELO010000133.1:3298065-3308275 GCA_032357855.1 Amphibolips quercusostensackenii
AAAGCCAACGTGCAAAATCAAGAATACATTTTTAATATCGTACAAAACTATTTTTACAAAATCTATATTTAAAACTTAGGGTTCACCACCTTGGAAATGCAGGGTATAATTTTTTCCAAATTCTATGAATCCGTTCACAAATTCCAAAGGATCAAATGAAATTCTACACAAATTTCACAAAAACGACTAAAATGGCATGAAATTCCTTACAAGGAGTTTCAAACAATTTGGTGATTGCATCTTGCACTCAATTGCATGCAATCGAGTGCAAAACAATCAAGTCGCATAAAAATTAAACTACAAAAAATCCATTGAAAATTCGTAAAAACACCATAAAATTCATATTACTTTGAAATCCTTAAAAAAAAGAGAAATCATATTAAATGAATTACAAATTTTAACAAGATTTCTTCGAATGCCCCCTGATAATATTAAAATTGCCTTCGATTGGCACTTCATGAAATACCTGTAATAATAAGATATCGAAGAGTCTATTGCAACAGTACCAAATTCACTGTATTTTAATATAATAACCGTAAAATCCCATAAAATCTCCTTTATTTCATAAACAGTCAATTAAGTTCATTGAAACTCCCTTAAATCCAGTTAAAAAATTGCAATAAACTAACGTCAAATTCCTACAAATTCCATATGAAATCCGTTGATCCATATATTTGAAATTTTGTTAAATGCTTATAAATTCCGTAAAATACCATGCAATCCCTTTAAAAGCCCAGAATTTATACAGATGTGTACTAAGTGTTAAAATTTGATAAAGTCTCTAAAAATTCCGTTATGCAAAACAATCCAAAATATAGCATGAAATTTTATTAAATTACATGAGATCTATTTACATTCTTTAAGTTTTTAGGTGTGATATGAAATACATTGAAATCATCTCCTGAAAGTACATGAGATTTGTTGAAATTCCACAGAATCTAAAGAAAGACTTTGAATTCTCATTTCAAACCATCTTCCCAAATTTTTCCAAATCCCATGAAGTCCCTTGAAAGATGAAATCCCGATGAATATTATAAGAAATTGGGATAAATTCCATGGAATTCTGTGAAATTACATAAGATCTTTGAAAATCAGAGAAATCTTCTACAGTATCGCAGAAATCTTATTTGTAATAAAATTCCTAAATAATCTATACAATAAAGATTTTCAAACTTCGGTGGAATCCTACTGAATCTGCATGAAAATGTAAAGAAATTTCCCAAAATTCAAAAAAATCTTTAAAACGTGATACTTTTGAATCACGTAACACTATTATTATAATATTATGGTTACATGTAACTGTTGGGTTATCACTAATACATAAATAACATCGAAAAAGCAGTAGACAGTACACGAAAAATATAATATTTTCTTGATCTAATAAAATCTTTCTAATTGTCTCAAGAAAACGTATTTCATTAAAGAAAGTCAAGTTTCTTTATTAAAATACATTTTCTTCAGAAAAGAACAATTTTCTTAATACAAGAAAATATTGTATCGGCCGTATTCGCATCAATATTTTCTTCATTCAAATGCTAATTTTTCCTGTGCACACATATCATAAACCTTTTAAAACTAAATTATTTTCTACTTTTAAAAAATGCATAAAACGATTGATGGAGTTCGAATTTCTAGAGAACTTTGTAAGACAAGAAACTGTGCAATAAACGTTTGCCAGTTATGTTTTTTACATAAATTATCCTTTCGCGTAGGAAAGAGATTCTCCTCACGGTCAAGTTTCAAATAAAAGATTCCTCTAGCGTGATCGAACGTGGAGGATGTTTTTATAGAAATTGCGTGCTTGGAAGAGGATATAGAAAGTCAACGTGATGTAATGCTCAAACTACCATCAGTACCGCATATTTCTGCAAGCACATGCTGTGTTCCATTTGTGTTAACTTTCGTGCAAAGAAAAAATTGTAATAAAATATTCACAGTGTTGTCGGCATAATGAGAAGCCAGTTCTCTAAACTGTAATTTACTTCTTGATCGATGACGTAAAAAGATAATCAAGACTGGAAACCAATATCAAGATGAAGTTAACATTGATGATCAAAGCTGATGAGAGTAATAGTGAATGAGTAAAAATAAGAATAATTTTCAACTTTATTAAGGCCAATCAAAATAATTATATGCAGAAATATTTATATAATAATTATACCAAAACCGTTGATATTGTTATCTGTTCAGCTAAAAATTCTAAGAGAGAAAATATGTATCTTCGTTTTATTTAATAATTTAAGAGGGCAAAAGAATATTGTAAAAACTGTAAAAAGTATACAATGAAGACAATAAATAATACCAAAACCGTTGATACTACACTGAGCAAAAAAAAAGATTACGGTAACGAAATAGTTTTGGTGATCAGTTTTTGTTCGTTTTACAAAAATTCACTTGTGATTACCGAAAATTTAGCTGTGATTACTAAAAAAGTGGTTGGTGTACCACACGATCGCGCATGCGCAGATGTCCGAAGTCCCAGTTTTCAATATAGCTGATGTCAGCTGATATGCCAAAGAAAACAACGTATTATGGTTTTAATCTGTGAGGTAACTTTTATATTGTAAATGCAGTAAATTCAAATTATTCTACCTAAATTACTTCTAAAAATAACAAAACTTTTCTTGACCTGAGTTTCACAATCGATACCGAAAGTTACAGAAAACGAGTGGCTGTTCTGAATAATAAACATTTGGCTCAGTATTTTGCAGTAACTAGGCTGTGCTACAATTTCGTGTTGAATACATGAAATTCAAAATGATTGCCAACGAGAGTCTAACTACATGGAAGTTCTTCAACCGTGTTGAGGATCTGAATGGATATCATTTTTATATCAAATGCTCAATTTTCTACATTCCATTGAAATAGCAAGATTTTTTTCTTCATAGAGAACCGATATAAGCTATCGATTATTTCTCTTCTCGTTTCTCTTTTACTACATTCCGAAATGACTATTCGATTATTAATAGATTATCCGAAGTGACACGCAGTTATAATTCAAATGAAAGTGTCATCTATTTGAATTTTTTTACATATGCTTGTAAACGTCAGTCATCCTTAGATAAATCTGTACGACAGGTAATTGCATTATAGGTGTCAATCGAAACACCCTGAATAAAAAGTTTATTACTGCCGTCCAAGGAAAGGGTGATAATTATTGGTAATTTGTAATGACTGGTTTCTCAATTTTTGTTTAAGAAAGAAAAAAAGAGAAGACTAATACATTTAAAACACTGTTAAAGTTCAAATATATTTTTTCATATCGTCAATTTGAAAAAGGAGCTATATGAAAAGAGAACTATGACCATAAGGAAAAATAAAAACTTGCCTATCGACTTTTCAAGACCTCAATTTTGTGCTTTTTTTATACTTCATAAGCAGAAGGTTCCATTTTAATTTAATACCAATGATCAGTAGCTGGTTTTATTGAATCCTTGAAAAAGTTTATACAACTCTATTTTTTTCAGTTTTAATTACATTTCAAAAATTAAACTTCATAAAAAATTTTTGTTTTAGTGTCATTACATTTTATTTCGCCGAAGTCGTTTGCGGCCTAATGTTAACAAATGTTAATACTTAATTATAATAATTATTAATATTTTCAAAACTTATTTGTCACATCAATTTACCAAACTGCGTTTTGTTATGGCCGTGGCTACGGGTGCCGGAATTTCGGTACAAATAGCCGGATTTTTTCGGTACAAATAAAGCTAAAAAAGGGGCTATTTGTACCGAAATTTCGGCACAAATAAACACATTTTTCCGATATGTGTAGACACTTCCTTTTTTTATTTCGAAATTTAATTCCCAAAGTGAAAGAGTACAGGATAATGTCACAGTTTTGTGCATTATAAAACTAACAAAAATTTAAGATTTATGAATGTAAAACTTATCAATCAAAAGTTGTATTTTTACAGCAGGTTGAAAATGATTAATTTTTGATATTTTTATTGTATTATTTGAATTAAAATAATTATGTTTAAAAAAAAAACTTACCCCCTAAGGTTAATTTTTTTTGTTTATTCAATACAAAATTGAACCTCTTTTTTATCTTTTTTTGTGCTGAACTTTTTGAATAATTTATTTACTACGTAAACAGCAAGTTCGCGATTAATATCATTTTTTGGTAAGCAAATTAAATGAATAAATTATTTCAAAATCTGAATTTAGCGGTCCCAAGTAATCAAATTTGAAATATCCAAATTTTGAAATTCTCTGACTTTTCCTGAATTTCCATGTCCAATTTTCCATTTTCCCTGACAGTTTTAAATTTTTCTTTCAGGTATAAAAATAATCTTACACCTAAGAGATCAATGAAGTTGATCAAAAAATAGTTGGTTTCTAAATATATTCTAAACACTTTTTGTGACAATTGTCATGCAAAATTTTATAAGGGGTCATCCACAAATTACGTAAGACATATGTAAAGTATATGAATTTTCAAGCAAATAGTTGAGTTTTCAACTCAAAAATATAAATTTTGAACTGAAAATGGATAAATATCATTTTCAGTTAAAATAATTAATTTTTAAACAAAAAAAGGGAATTTTAACCAAAATAGTTAAGTTTTCAACCAAACTGGCGATGAAAAAATTACTTCTCAACGAAAAGTATAATAGTTGATAATTCCACCAAGAAATATCTTAATTTTTAATAAAAATAGTTTAATTAAACCAAAAAATACGATTTTTTAACAATTTATTTGAATCCTGAATGAAAAAAGAATAATTTTCAAACCAAAAAGAGGAATTTTCAACAAAAGATTTGAGTTTTCACAAAAAAAAAAATTTTCAGTCAATAAAGAAAACAATCTCATCCAAAATGATGAGTTTTCAAGTCAAAAAGACGAATCTTTGACAAAATAGTTTTATTTATGACGCAAAAATATCCTATTCGACTAAAGCGATACATTTTCAGTCAAAAAAATGCATTCGAAAAAAAATAATTTTCATCAAAATAGTTACATTTTTAACGTAAGAAACGAATTTTTAATTAAAATAATGAATCTTTGACAAAAAAAAAGAATTTTTAACCCAATAGTTAAATTTTTAACCCAAAAGATAAATTTTTTCTACCGAAAAAAGACAAATTTTCAACAAAATAGATGAATTGTCAACGAAATAGTTAAACTTTTAGACAGATGAATGTTTGACCAGAAAGATTGAATAATGTCTCCTAAAAAAGATTATTTTTCCACAAAAAATGAAATAGTTAAATTTTCAGTTGAAAAAATGAATTGTAATTTAAAAAAACTCATTTTTAACCAAAGAAATAAATTTGTATCCAAAAGAATTATTTTTTTACGAAAAAGGGAATATTTTCAACCAAATACATGAATTTTCAATCAACTTTGACTTGGGGTCTTGGAAAAGGGTATGGGCTAGTCGTCCCGAATTTTCGGGACGACTAGCTAAGCGTATGAAAAATATTGGACCAGTCATCCCAAATTTCGGGACGACGAGACAATTCGATAAATTAATTTTCAACCTGATAGTTTAGTTTTAAAACAAAGAAGTGAATTTCCAACCAAAAAGGTGAATTAGTCACCAAGAACATTAATATTCTACCATAAAAGATAAAGTCTCAACAAAATACAGACATTTTCAACTGAAGAAGATAAATGTTCAAACAATCATGAAGATAAATGTTCAACCAAACATGGAATAGTTAAATTTTCAGCGTAGAAAATTTCTTTAGAGAAAAAAGGTAATTCAACAAAATAGTTGAATTTTAAACAAAAAAAGGGTTTTCAATTAAAATGATGAACCATCAGCAAAAACAAATTGAATTTTAAATTTAAAATTAATGAAACACGTGCGCTCGTGTATGTGTGTATGTGTATATGCGTGGAAAACCTTTAAAGTGTCATGTTTTGAAGTGAAATTTTCTACATTACAGAATCAATATGTAAAGAGAAGGTCAAATTTTTAAATATAACTAGCAAAAAATGACCATTTGTGCTAAGTTTATCAAAATTAATATTTAAATGTAAATAATGCAATAAAAATATAGGAAAATAATTATTTTTCATTTATTGTAGAAATATCATGTTAGCTGTTATTTAACAATAAAGTTACTTGTGCTCATGTCAAATATACATTGAAATACTGTTGCATACCTGCGTGCCTTTCTCGAAAAAATAAAAGGTACATTTTAAATTTGGAATTTTTCTCAATTTCATTATGCATTTTAATTTAATACATTAATGTAAAAAATATGTCCAGAAAACTTGGTAAGTGGAATCTTCTTGAAACTTGGAATGAAATTCAAATAGTCGAATTTAATTCTATCTTGATGATTAGTTAATCGGGAAATACCTTGAAAATGTATTTTCTATGTATTTTAATGTTAAAACAAATTGAAGGTCGTTGTCAGATTATTACACATGTAGCGAGGCATATTTTGTTGACGAGAAAAATAATCCGCTAATTTAAATGAACTGTGAGTAAATGAAAACAATTGTATTATTCATACTGAATTTACCTTAATTTTCTCTAATATTTTAAAAATAACTAAAGCGTAACCTTTGAGTATGGAATATCTTCAGAAGCTTAGAAATGGAAAAAAAAACTTTTTTTATTTCTAAACATTTTATTCACTACTTTGCGGACGTAAACAAACTGGAAATATCATCTGTCGATATTGAAACATTAGAAGCATTATTAAAATCACAGTGTTTAATTTTCAAAATCAAATATTACTTCACAAGGTTAATTTTTTAACAGACTTTTTAGAATTTGAGACATTTTTTAAATTTTGATGCTGTATACTAAGGACGGTCCAAAATGGCAACTTTTAAATAAATGCAAATGATCCCCCCAAATCGTTTCGAAATCCAAAAAAAGAAATTCCGTAACTTTTTATTTTTTATTTTGATTTTTAATGGTGCCTACTGGGACTTAAAATTTGCACGGGAAAATAAATGAGAAAAAGTCATTTTTTGGTATTTTAAGAATAATTGTTCAGGGTTAGCGAAAAGTTGACATTAAATTTATAAAGCTTATAGAGAACTTTGCAACGAAAAATTTTACTTATTATGCATATGTATTTGACAACCCTAACCAACCCCCCCGATGCCCTGAAAACTACCCTTAAATAAAAAAATGTACATTCTTCAGGAAATTAACTCTTTTGAGCAGTTTGTCCTCCTTTTTTTCGGATGTCATTACTATAAGTCTATTGGAATGTTTACAAATGTTTTTTCAGTTAATTTCCATTCATTTAAATAAATTATATGTGTTTAAATAATTTGTTTTTCTCGAAAATTCGTTAAAAATCGATTTTTTGGGATTGGAATGGCAGTTTATTATCTCAAAAGGACTTTATTTATTTTCAAATTTCTTCTCGTTGTTCAAACAATTAATTATTATTAATTTTCAACTTTTTCAGATTATGGTAGAAAAGTCCGTAGATAACGTAGACAACAAATGTAATCGGTAGATAATGTAGACAACATACCTTAATATCAAAATCTATAGGTTTATTGCAAGAAAAGCTGACTTTTCTACCATAATCTGAAAAAAGTTCAAAATTAATGATAATTAATTGTTTAAGCAATAAGAAGAAATTTTGAAATAAATAAAGTCTCTTCGAGATAATGAACTGCCCTTCCGATTTCGAAAAACAGATTTTAGACGAATTTTCAAGAAAAACAAATTATTTAAACAAACATAATTTATTTAAATAAACTTAAATTACTGAAAAGCATTTGTAAACATTCCAATAGACCTAAAGTAATGATTTCCGGAAAAATAGAACAAACTGCTTAAAAGAGTCAATTTCCTGAAAAATGAATATTTTTTGATTTAAGGGTAATTTTCAGGACACCGTGGGGGAATTGTTAGAGACGTCAAATCCATATGTATAATAGGTCAAATTCTTTGTTGGGAGGTCCTCTACAAGTCTTATCAATTTAATGTCAACTTTTTCCTAATCCTGAACAATTATTCGAAAAATATCAAAAAGTGACTATTTCTCATGCATTTACGATATTATTATCATTAGTTGTTTTTTATTTATTACGCTATGGCCTGAAAACTTCGAATTATGTAAGCTTTACTGTATATGTAAATTATTTCTTTACTTAATCACTCTGAAGATTTCGCTTTGGTCCCTAGCCTTTTTCTACTATAATAGCAAATTTCAAAATACCTCAAAAAACCGCTATTTTGAGGTTTGGTTGAACGACGTGTCGACTACGTTAAAGTTGGCCAAATATTACAAAACTCAAATTTCTCGCAGTCAAATTACAAAACCAAAATTTCACCTGAGTCCATACCTCGTTTAACCCATTAAATCTCAAAATAGCAATATTTTGAGCTATTTTTAAAATTGCTATTTCGTTAAAAAAAGGCTCGCGCCCAACGCCAAATTAAATAAAACAGTAAATCCTAGATTTTTTCATTTTTCTCTCTTAAAGAAAAAAGAACTTATATTCTGCAACTTCTGATAATAGGTGAACCTTATTAGGTAAGTTTTACTTTAAAAAATAAACATTGCGCTTATAATAACGCGGCAAAAGTGTTAAAAAATGCTTATGTTTTAGTTATTTTTTAAATACAATTTTTGTCCATCATTTCATACTAAACTTTATTTCGCTTATGTTATATAAAATTTTAAAGACTGGCGAATACGCCTAATTTCTTATATAATGATGTTCATAAATGTGACATTTTTCTACAAACTTGCACTTCAAGAATCAAATTGCGAAATAAAAAAAAGTAATTTAATAAATTTACGTAAGAAATTAGTTCCGAAAACATGAATAATTATTATTGGTAATTATTAAAACTGGTCGTAATAGAGAATTTGTTCCACCTCGAACTTTTTTTTGGAACCATTTGAATTATTTTGAGATTAGCTGTACATAGAAGACATCCTTAAATCTTTAATTTAAAAATTCGCAAGCCCTGATCAAAATGTATGTTTGCGCATTAGATTTCTTTGATGTTATACCGAACAATTTCTTGAAGTCGTGAAATATTCATTTAGTAAGCGATGCATAGTACATATAATAAGAAAGTTTGCAAAGTGTCCCAGGTGCATTTCCATTGCATCTGTTACACGGATAGTGAAGTACAACGTAAATATAATAGAATGAACCGGCAAACTAAATAATAAGCACCTATAGACACGCGTGTAACTGTGAAAGATGAAGGCCATTAAATGTTCAGTCAAGAACTGAAGAGGAACATTACATATTTTCGCTTATGTAAATTTGTTTACCGTGTTCTCTAATTTGAGAAAAATATTTTTTTAACATTTCTACTTTCGCATCTTAGAGAATTTATATTAATAAAATATATATTTTTAAGATTCTACTAATAATTATGCGTCATTATGACATTATCTTTTGAAAATTCTGATTACTTGTCACATTATTCATACATAAAAACCTTTCATAGTCACTTTTACAACGAAAATGTAATATTAAAACAGATAATTAAGTTCATTAAAACAAGCTTGATATTCAGCAGATTTTTACATTCTCATCAGAGAAGGTATTAGATTTGTGTATAATTGGACCCCCCCTTCGTTTCTGTTAAATGTCCACGTTTGAGACCCCCTGAACCCGAAAAACAGGTTTTGACGAATGTGTCTGGCTGTCCGTATGTGTGTCTATCTGTCTGTATGTCTGTCTGTATGTATGTATGTATGTATGTCTGTATGTCTGTATGTCTGTATGTCTGTCTGTATGTCTGTCTTTCTGTCTGCCAGTGTGTCTGTTTGTCTAGGAGCACAATAACTTTTGAAAATATTCATCTATTAGATTGACTAAAGGTTAAGTTCGTTAGCGAGCCATTTTGAATGATAATTCAAAAAGTGAGCACATTTTGAAAATTTTTAAATGCACTTTTTTTAATAATTAAAAATTCTATGTACGTTTATAAGTAGTACTTAAAAAGACAAAAAATGTATCCTAATGACTTTTTCTAATAAAAAAAATACCGGAGTTATAGCATTTTCAAAATCCAAAAAAAAAAAAAAGGAAAATGAACATCTTAGGCCAAACAACGCACGATATGAAAAAAGTCAAAGAAAGAAAAGGGTTGAATTTTGAACACCCAATAAAAGTATCATAACAACTTTTCGAATTTTTCTGAAAAATCAGAAAATCTAATTTTGATTGCACCAAAAATAATCAAAAATTCCACTTTTAAGTCAAACTATGCAAGATACGACAAAAGATGATAAAGCCAAAATTGTGCAC
>JAUELO010000133.1:3343584-3353882 GCA_032357855.1 Amphibolips quercusostensackenii
ATAAGCTGGGCGCTGGCCCGCATTCTCGTACGCAGCAGTTGGCAGCCCTAACCTAGACACCCTTTTCCAGCTTCCTTGGGCTCACGAAAAATATTTTTTCTGTGCCCACCGAATTTCGGTAAACCTAGACACAGCCAAAAATAAAATTGTATTTTTATATAGGTATTTCTTAATTTAGAAATTTCTATAAGTTTTTTGAAACCATGTATTGAAAATTAAAATAAGAGTATTGCTTTCAGATTTTAGGTATTTGTAGACTTCTTTTTACCGTTGCCAGTTGCGCCTGGAGTTTCGCAACAGCAGACAAGAGCTACAAAAAGATAGAATCAATATTTTCTCAAGGTCACGAGAAACTACGGATCATTTTTACGCGTTTCAGGTCACAATACCCATGAAAATATTGACCTAAATAGATAATAGAACCCTTTTTTCAAAATTTCAATAATAATTTTGCGTAGGTATAAAAAATCAATTTAATTACGTAATATTTGGATTTTATGAAATTAACTATTTAAAATGTATTCTAATCGGATAGTAATAATAATTTTATTTATTCAAACATGTTCTGGAAATTTCCAGATAAAAAAAATTATAATTTAGCGACATCATATACAGCAGGTTGACTGTTTCTGGGAATTATGAGATAAGCAGAGAGTCCAAAAATATAATGCTAATAACTGCCTCTAAAATTGCATTATTATGACGAAAATTTTAAGATCCCATGACCATGAATGCAAATTTAACTGCATTTTTTTAATAAGTTCCAATTTCGAGTATTTGTTTCATGTTCTATCCTATCTAAGTGCTAGCAGTCTTTTCTTTAAACTTTAAACATATGAAAAACAATCAATAAAAGGCTGCGTCTAGTTAACCTGAAAAATGTATTGAGTCGGAAAAGATGATGGACTAGTAGTCTCGGAAATTTGGGAAAATTCAGGACAACTAGCCAAGCTTATGAAAAATATTTGACTACTCACCGCGAATTTTCGGGACGACGCGACGAGACACTTCGTAAATAAAACCATGTGTATATTCAAGGTCCGTGACAGAATCTTCTCGAAAGAGTTTACTGCTTTTTATCTGTTTTTTACGCTTCACTATAATATTTCTAGAGTTGATTTAATAATAGCTTCTACTGACTCAAATCTATCAAAAATAAACTGACCATATGTGAAACGCTCAAATGCAGAACGTTGCCAGCAGGATTAAGGGGGGGAGGGGGTCAGATTCAATATGTTTACACTAAAAACTTTTTTGAGTCATGAAACGCAATTATTCAAATACATATTACTCAGAATATTGAGATCTCAAATTTGATTGGTCGAAAACCTAGAGAGAAGGTCAGAAGCCTCGAAGTAAAAAAAAATCCTTTTGGGGGACGTTTGGCAAAAAATCGCATTTTACAGGACGTTTTGCAGGACATTTACCTTCGCAGGAGACATTGCTCAGGTGCTGCAAGACTGTCCTGCAAAATACAGGACGAATGGTTACTTTAATCAAAAATATTCTGGTATCCGTTTTTCAGATTCAAGTTGTTTTAAGAATAATAAAATTTTGATGAAAAACAGACATGCAATAATTTTTAAATTAAAAATAATCGTTTGTATTAATTTAAACAGTGACAATGTTAAAAATTTTGAAAACAAGCATTTCGGCATTTAAATAGTTTTGAAAAACTATCTAATTCTACCTTAAATTTTCGGCTTTTTTTGTTGGTGTATACATACGTTTTATTTTTTGATACCAGATCTTTCGCGAAGAGCAGACTATAAAAATATTTGTATAGAACCAAGCTGTTATCCAAGCTGTTAACCACCTGCGTCAATTCTTTAAATTTTTATAAATACATTTTTTTCCCTATAGTACATAAACAAAAAATAGAAAATTATGCAGTACTTTAAAATTATTAAAAATAAATATTAATTATGAATTAATAAACATTTGTTGGCCTCCACATGAAAAGTGGCCTTTGTGGCCGGTATGGAGTTACATAGAGATAGATATAGCAGGATAGATTTTCGGCATTTTAGATTCATAACAAAACCCTCTAGGTTTTAAAATGAGTCACCAGGGCATTTCTGAAGTTGGAACTTTGAAAAATCGTATTTTAAGAAAAGTGCCTCTAAGCTTGGCGAGTGCCATAAGCATGCGTGTTATATGTACTTCTTTGGCAATGGAGTGTACCTACTTCCGGTTAGTTTTTGGGTATGAGTAAAGTTTAACTATCATGCCCTACTTAAACCCAAAAATAATAATTTGGACTTTAACTTAGAAAAACGTGAATATCTCCTAAACTAGAACCGGCCATAAGGGTCATTTTCATGCGGATGCCCACATTTATCTCCCATAAATAATTCATTTTTTCACCTTACTTGTGCTGCAGGCGTATGCATTTATAATATTATTTAAAATTATGCTATAATTTTTACTTTACACCATTTTTTTAGTCTAAATTCAGCCCCTTCTTCCTTTAAAGCGCAGAATTTCGAAATCATTTTTAAGAAGTCACAAAAATTCGATGAATATTTAAAATGAGTACAAGAATGTTTAAAAAATAAGTAAATTTTTCAGAACATTATTGACAATTTCAAAAAAATTTTTGATTTTCGGACTTGCTGCAACAGCTTCTTATAAAATCAATATAAAACGATGGCTTACTTAACTGGAGTAGAAAAGTAACAGTAAATAATTGAAAATACTTTTTCAGTGACGCCATCAACAAACTAAGGCATATTATCTTATTTCAAATCAAATTAATGTTCATAATGAACATAAATCCGGAATTAAAAAAAAATTATAACAAATAATTATTTGTTGTTAAAAGATATGTACATACGCCTTATCCCAATCAAATGAAATAATTCTAATTATTGTTTGAGAGAAAAATAGTTTGACAAATACACAGTTTTTCAAATAAATCTTAGTTATGAAGAATTTTACCTAAATAATTTCTATGTATATCATATTTAAAATTTTAAACAAATATTTAGAATTCCCTTATTTTTCCTGACAGCAAAAATGAAAAAGTTCTCTCTTTGACTTTAAAGAAGGAAAACTCCCAGATCAAAGTACCTCAATTCTCTTAAATTAAAATATTCACTTGCGTCATTTCGAAAAAAAATAAGGGTAATTTACTTTGAGAGCGTTGTTTAATGTGGAAATATAATAATTCTCATTCATTTTTTAATTAATTAAAATACTTGTAATTAAAAACAAACGTCTAAATTTTTGTATCAATATGTTTTTCTTTAAAAAGTCCGAAAATCAAGATTCTAATAAATAATAGGAAGTAAAATACATATTGATAGATTACAAAAAACTTCGGGGTATTTTCAGGACTAATTTCGTTAAATTAAAAAGTAAAATAAATAAACAAAAAAAAGATATTGAATTAAGAAAATAAAATTCCAGAAAGATCCATAAAATTCTCAAACATTTCATAACCATAAATACAAAATTAAACTTTAAACATGTGGAAAATGAGAAATAAGAAAAATGTGTATTTGTCGTAATAAATGATAGAGATTCATGCCTATTCAAGGTCCCTTACAGAATCTTCTCGAAAGAGTTTGCTGCTTTTTACCACGTTTGTTACGTTTCATTATAATCTTTATAAAGTTGATTTGATAATAGTTTCTACTTGACTTAAATTAATCAAAAATATTCTAGTAATCTGTTTTGCAGATGCAAGTTGTTTAAGGAATAATAAAATTTTAAGTAACAACAAACATGCAAGAATTCACAAATACAAACATTTGTTATGATAAATAATAGTTTGTATTAACTTAAAGAGTAACCTATTTCTATCTCAAATTTTTAGCCATTTTTGTTAGCGTATGCATATTATGTTATGATAACAGATCTTTCGCGAACAACAAACTAGAAAAAAAGAACCAAGCTCTTATCGTACGAGACCACCTGTGTCAATTCTTTACATTTAGATAAATAAAATTAATTTTGTTTTTTACCAAATTACACCTTCACAATCAAAAGTATGCGTTGAATAAGTTTAAAAGGCATTTATACGTATGCAAATTCTGTAAAGAAAGAATAGAAAATTATGCAATATTTTAGAAATATTGAAAAAAATTGTGAATCAAGAATTAATAAACATTTTTCTTCCAGAAGTAATTCTCATTTTTACCTCACTTATGCTGTATTCTATTTATAATATCATTCTAAAATACGTTTAATTTTTTACTTTTCACGATTATTTTTGGTCCAAGCTCAGTCACTTGTTTCATTGAAGGGTAGAGTTTTGACATACATATTTTCTTTTAAGTTAACTGGAGTAAAAAAGTAACAGTAAATAATAAAAATACTTTGTCAGTAAAATCATCAACAAGCTAAGGTATATAATCTTATTTCATATCAAATTAATGTTAATAATGAATACAGATCCAGAATATAAAAATATTATCACGAAAGATTATTTTTTAATAAAAGATATGTACATACACTTTACTGCAATCAAAAAATCTGATTATTGTTTGAGGGAAAAATAGTTTGACAAATGGTTTTTCAAACACATCTTTGTTCTGAAGAATTTTACCTCAGTAACCTCTTTGTGCATGATATTTAAAATTTTAAATAAATATTTAGACTTCCATAGTTTTCCTGGCCGAAAAATGAACAAGTTGTCTCTTTGACTTTAAAGAAGGAAAACCCCCAAATCAAATCACCTCAATTATCTGAATTTAATATATTCATTTGAGTCATATCGAAAATAAATATAACTATGATTCACTTTGATGATCTTTTTTTAATACACGAATATTATAATTTTCATTCATTTTTCATATAATATAATTAATTTTAATTATAAACAAAAGATTCTGATCAAAAAGAAGAAGTAAAACATATATTCACATATTTCAACAAAACTTTAAGAATGTTTTTGTTTTCAGGGCTAATTCCGTCAAATTTAAAAGTCATATGAATAATTAAAAAAAGACATTGAAATCAACAAATAAAATTCCAGAAAGATCCATGAAATTCTCGAGCATTTGTCAATAGATCGCAAATTTAATTACTGACGCAATTTGAAAGGTAAAGAATAGAATCTAGCCAATAAAAACGTTTAACACCTGTGCAAACATATACTTTATTTTGTACCAGCTTTCGGTTGAGCCAATCAGCGGTGACCTAATAAGTGTTCACTTCAACAAAATTATTGACTTAATTTTATAACACTACGTGGCTTTTAGTTCTCGAAAGCTCGATTTAATAGAATCATTGTGTCATTACCCACTCTCTAAACCTCGCGCCAGCATATATATCCGCAGTCTAAACACGATCTTCAATTGTGAACTTGAGCAAGCGAAGATTAACAGTAAAGAATCTACCTTTTTCAATTTGCAAAGAAACGCCAAATAAAAAAAATTAAAATCTAGTAAAATCGACTTCAAAGCTCAATTTTCAAGAAGCCTGAAAAGTGAAAAATTCTTACCATGCCTCCTCTGTGGCCGTTGCTGTTCTCTGCCTGGTGGTCCGGCTTGGACCAACCCCACATACTCACGGACCAAAATTTTGGATTGGGCCTACTTCCTGATGATTTAATACCTCCAACATTGACTGAAATTGGTATGTATTCATTATCAAAAATATTTTACAATTTTGATAATAAAATGTTTTTACTGAATTTATTTTTCCTCTTTGCAGGTAATCCTATATGAATTTCAATTTTTTTTCAGGAAGAATGTTAGTCGATTTATATTTTAGTTTTCAATTTTAAGAGTATAAAAAGTAGGCGTCCGCAGTCCAAAATTAAGACTTCACATTTACAGAGAAAATTCAATATTTTTCATTCGAAAGCTTTCCTATTATAATGAACTCTTTATCCTTAATTTTCTACTCGAATGCTTTTAACTGCATTAAATTTTCAAATTTTTTACTGATTTCATATAAATGTAATTAAATTTGCTTAAAGTATTTTTTTCAAACCAATTTAAAAATTTGAAAATTACTCAATTTGGAAATTGGTTTAACTTATTTAGGACCAAGCAGAAATGGGCATCCGCAAGTTATTAAATATAAAAAATTCAATTTCCCGACCAAAATATGCAAGATGCGAACTAAATTGAAAATGTATACGAGGATTTGTTAGGAATATTTCTATAAGACTTTTTAAAAATAATAATTAATTTTTCTCTAATTCATAGATATTTTTCAGCGTATAAAAATACACCATCACGAAAATTTACAAACAGCTTATTTCGGTAGTGTAAAATTTCAGTTTTTGTTTTGTATAAAAGAGCTTTGAAGTTCAGTAGTAATAATTTCACTAATAAACAAAAGCATCAAATTAAAATCGCTCTTGAATTAAAAATAATATAGTACTCAAAAATAACCTGAGACATAAAATTAAAATTTCAACTAATGAAAATCGTTCCTAGAAACATCTCTAATCTACTGTAATTTCTAACTCTTCCGAAATCCAAAAGCTGAACTCTAATAGAAAAATGTTCTGACGATTGAAATTCATGAAGACAGGCAATTTTAATATTCGATTTTTTCCAGGTACGTCGACAATCACAGCTGACAACAACACCTTTAAAGTCGTACTGGACGTGCAGCATTTTAAGCCAGCGGAAATTAAGGTGAAGACCGTGAACAGGTTCGTCATCATCGAGGCAGAACACGAGGAGAAAAAAGATAAACATGGTCTGATTTCAAGACAATTCGTCAGAAAGTACTTTGTTCCGAAACAGGTGGACATCGAGCAACTGAATTCCACTTTATCCTCGGATGGAGTTTTGACTATTATGGCACCTGTAAAGAAACTTTCTGAACAAAATGGGAAACCTGCGATTCAAGAAAGTGCGGAGAAACCTAAGGAAACTTCAGCTGATAAGACCAATAAGACAGAAAAAGAGAAGGTGATCAAAGTTGTGCAAACTGGAAAACCTGCGATTCAACAAAATGCAGAAAACCCTAGGAAAACTTCAATTGATAAGACCGATACGACGGAAAAAGAAAATGGGAGCAAGAACGAGCAAACGGGAAAACCTGCGATTCAAGAAAGTGCAGAAAAACCTAATGAAACTTCAACTGATAAGACCGATAAGACGGAAAAAGAAAATGTGAGCAAGGACGAGCAAACGAGAAAACCTGCGATTCAAGAAAATGCAGAAAAACCTAAGGAAACTTCAACTGATAAGACCGATAAGACGGAAAAAGAAAATGTGAGCAAGGACGAGCAAACGGGAAAACCTGCGATTCAAGAAAGTGCAGAAAACCCTGAGGAAAATATAGTTAATAAGACCGATAAGCCGAGAAAAGAAAATGCGAGCAAGGACGAGCAAACGGGAAAACCTGCGATTCAAGAAAGTGCAGAAAACCCTAAGGAAAATTCAGTTGATAAGACCGATAAGACGGAACAAGAAAATGTAAGCAAGAACGAGCAAACGGGAAAACCTGCGATTCAAGAAAGTGCAGAAAAACCTAAGGAAACCTCAAATGATAATACCGATAAGACCCAAAAAGAAAATGTAAGCAAGGACGAGCAAACTGGAAAACCTGCGGTGGGAGAGAGTGCTGAAACATCTAAAGCAACTTCAATTGATAAAACCGATAAGACGGAAAAAGAAAAGGTGAACAAGGACGAGCAAACGGGAAAACCTGCGATTGAATAAAGTGACAAAAAACCTAAGGAAACTTTAACTGATAAGATCTATAAGACCGACAGGATGAAAACAGAAAAGTCAGAACCAAGGAAGGAGAAAAGCAAGACACAAAACCGGAAAAAAAATTTATTTAGATGCCTGATGAGTTATTGTGCTCATCAGTTTTTACATCGTCACGTCACTTGCCCTATTATACATTTAAGTTGAATGATTTCAGTTGTATGAATTATTTAAGTTTTGAGTGTGCCATTTGCAAAACAATGTGTGAAGTAGGTATTCTCAAGTTAAATCTTTTGTATGAATTGATAATAAAATAGGTTAACTCGAAATAATGTCTTTTTCAATTCTTATTTTCATTCTGCGATTATAATAGTATTTAGAAAAGTTTAAAGTCAATTTTTCATTTTTTCAACAAAAATGCAGATGTTTTATTTACACTTGGAGTTATACTTTTTTTTAATTTTAAAGGTTAGATCACCTCTAAAAGTTTAGGAAAAAAAATTTTGTTGGTTAATTTAGAAATTAAAAATCCTGAGAAAATTTAAATTTCAGAAATCCACTCTTTACTTTTATTTATTCAAAATAATGCTCTTAATCTCCAAAAAAAGTAACCAAGATCTTTTCCTAAAGATAATAAAAAATTTTTATAATTCGTAGATGAAAAGAAATATAAGTGAAAATTTTCTGTTCATTTAAGAAATTTTGCTTTGCGTCCAAAATTAGGTTTCTGTGAGAAAAAAAAGTTTTCTATGATTTTAAGAATTAAAATTTTATAATATTAGACATTAAAAAAAATTATATGAAGAAAAGGTTAAAACTCACAGAAAATAACTATTTTAACAATAGTATTTTTAAATGAATTTTTTCTAATTGTCGCTTTTTACTAATTTAATTATTTTTTCAGGGAAAAGATTCCTTAATTTAAAAAAGAAAATGATCTTTAAATAAAATTATTTATTTAAAAAATGTTTTCATAAAAAACAATTATCAAAAAAATGTCATCCATAGAAAAATTCACATTCAAAAATGAAAACTGTAGACTTGTAGAGAATATTTTATTATCATAATATTATTATATTATTTTGACTCTTAAAAGCATCAAAAAACTATTTTTTTCAGACATCTGGTTTTTGGCACAACAACTACCTTTAGTTCAACCCCTTTAATGTCAGTGACACGTATATGGGCAAAAAAATTCGTGCCACTTTTGCATCATGATACATATGTGGGCAACTCAAAATAAAATTATTTAACGTGATCCGATTTGATTTTGCTTGTGTATAGTAGGGTTTTTGGGGTCGCTGAATTCAAATCTGATGCTGGATTTTCAAAATCCAATATGCCGGATCCAACATGGCGGACACAAATTATTTAAAATGTTTGGACCTTGATAAAATTCGTGATAATTATGTTTTTGGGGTCGCTGAATTCAAATCTGATGTTATTTACAAGATTCAAAGTAGCGGATCTGACATGGCAAACATAAATCATATTAAAATTATGGAACTTGATAAAATTGATGATAATTAAGTTTTGCGGTCACTGATTTCAAATTTAATGCTGGATTTTTGAAATTCAGAATAGCGGATCCAATATGGCGGACATGAATGATTAAAAATCATCGGAGCTTGATGAAATTAAAGATATACAGGTGCTTGGGATCGCTGATTTCAAATCTCATGTTAAATTTTCAAAATTCAGAATAGTGGATTCAATATGGCAGGTCGCATGGTCAATTATATCAAGGTCCGCACATTTTTAATAATTCATGTCCGCCATATTGAATTTTTAAAATCCAGCATCGGATTTAATTTCAAAGACCCCAAAAGCGTTAAAACTGCCAATTTCACGTTTCACCAATTTTATAAATATTCGGACATTTTCCATAATTTACGGCTGTCATATTGGATCCGCCATTTTTAATTTTGAAAATTTAACCTCAGATTTGGATTCAGCGAGCACAAAAACATTAAAACTGCCAATATCACGAGATTCTAAAGTGTTTTTTGTCAAAAAAACCTTTTTGGCACGAAATGTTCTTTGTCTTTTACATTATAAACATTAAACACCTCCTTTCAGCGCAGTTAGATACTTTATTACATTTTGATAATACGGAGTTTTTTTAACTACCTTGTCAGCGACTGAATTTCCACCGTCCGTTCAGTAACCTGTTCCCCCTATGGTCTTTGCACGTAATTAATTAATTTTTATTATTTTTGACGTATATATAGTTGATTGTTATGATCATCAATTTGAGTCGAATATACATAAAAATAATTATCTAAAGCTGATGAATAATAGGAAGGGTAGACCGGGGCAGTGTCGTCCGGTTAAAATTCATTGCTTTGTATTAAGTCAATATGACGTGGAATTGATTGATTTTTTGTCATATAGTGTCCTACACCATTGTGTAACACATTTCCATGTGTATTATTTATCTCAATAAAACAATAATTTTATAATTTAATTATTTCCAGCAAGCTGCATTTAAACGACGCTGCCCGGCATACAGGGGCAACGGTAACTGCAGCTTTTTTAGAAAAATAGAAACATCTCAGGAATTGAAAATTTGATGGTTTGCTTCGTCAGAATGCTATGTTTTGTAAAAATAACCTTGGAACGTATTTAGTGAGAAAGAAAAAGGTTTTTTTAATTAAAAATAGTGATACCTGG
>JAUELO010000133.1:3568504-3579250 GCA_032357855.1 Amphibolips quercusostensackenii
TGAAATCATTGAAATCTTTGTAAGATCATTGAAATCTTTGTGGGCTCCTGGAAATCTTTGTATAATGATTGAAATTATTGAAATTTTGTAAATCTTTGCGCTATATTTAAAAATCTTGGAAATCTTTTGAAATTATTTGCATTTTTTACAATCATTAAAATCTTGTAAATCTTTGTGCCACATTTTGAAATCTTGGAAATCTAATGGAATTATCTGAATTATTTGCAATCTTTGAAATCTCTAAATACTTTGGGAAATTTTCGAAATCTGGTCTACGCTCAAAAGTCGAGTAGTCATCCCCTCCATTCTTTAAAATGTGGAAATGTGTGATTTAAACATTTTTTAACATTTGAACTTTTTTGTTAGTTTTTGATTAATGTAAGGTATTCAGATCCAAGTTGTTAATAGTTAGTACGACCACCTAAATACTATTGAATAAGCCTGTATATTATTTATATGTATAGTTTCTTTTACCTCTCACATCCAAGCTGTTGTATGCATAAAGAAGAAATTGAGAAAGTTAGTGTAAATAGTGGAGTGTTTATTATTAATAAACGATAAATTGAGGAAGGTATGAATATCAACGAACCTGCCATATGCATGAGATTACCCACGTTATGGGAAACACTGTGAGAATGTGGTGGCGGTGGCGGCCTTTCTAAGCTGCTTATTCTGCCCTCGCCAGTACCTCCACCTCCTAAGCCCATATATACGCAATAGCGTGTGTAATAATTTACAAGCTCAAGCTATTCTCATAGAAATTAACCCAAAATTCAAAATGTGTTAGTGAAAACAAAGGATTTTAAATTAGACATCCCTCATGTACTTGCATAGTAAAATAGCAAATGAAACATATGGAATGGGAATCTAAAAATTATTTGGGTTATTTGTATTATGGTTATGTAATTCTATTGCACTAGGCTTTATTTTTCCCAATTGTTCACAAATAAAATTATAATGTTAATTTAATTCTGGTTAGAACTATTAATAAGCGTAATTATTACACACCTTGAGAATCGTGGTAGTGACCATTCATTTTAGCTGGAGAGTCGGTAGCTAATTGCGAAGCTGTTACACTTCGGGTTTGTAAGGTGCCAGTCTTAGATGGTGACGATCCGTTGGGCTGAAATAATCATTAATATATTAAAATCTGTCCATCGATACAACTCATAGTCGTGCAAATATCAAATTTACTATTAAAAAACTGCAGCTTTTAATTTTCAACGGATTAAAAAGTTTTTTTCATCATTAAGGAGCATTACACTTTAAACAATTATACGAAGCGATATTTTCAACTTGAGCATCTTATATGTATCCAAATAGCTTATAAGACTTAATAAACTGCAGAATATTGTTAACCTTTAGCATTAACTTTATCATGAATAATTTAATTAAACTAATAGAACATTTTTATTCTTTTATCTCGGAAAAAATTATTTTTTATCTTATATGTATCGAAACAGCTTATCAGACTTATTAGAATCCATAAAGTTCTGGATTTTAGTAAGTCTGATAATCTATTTCTAAGACCATATACAAATTTTCTTTTCTTCAGCACAAATTAATTTTAATAAAAATAAATCTTAAATTTTAAACATTTTCTGGAGTTGGGTAAGTTCGGGAAGCTATCTCGATAAAATATGAAATGAAGAATATTTTTTGTTTCGGTGAAAAATAGATGCGAATTTTCAATTTTTTTACTTAAATTATTTATAACAATGCTGAAAGTTTACGTGTTAACAATATTTTTATGTATAGTAAGGCTGATAAGCTACTTCGAAACATATTAGACAACGAAGAATTTTTTTACGATAAAATAATGAAAATTGTCTATTCGTCTACTTAAATCACTTATAACAAAGATAAATATTAAGTTTTAACAACATGTTGCTATTTAATTTACTACTTGTTAACTTAAATTAATTATAAAAAAGTTAAATGTTAAATTTAGGCTGCATCTAGTCGTTCAGAAAAATTGACGGTGTTGGAGAAGGGGATGGACGACTGACATAACTTATGAAATATATTAGACTATTTCGATATAATGAAAAATAATTTTTTTAGAGAAAAACGAATTCACTGTTTGTTAGCATATATTAATTATAACATAGTTTGCAGTAAAAAATTTACTGAAGTTTAGTAAGTCTGCTAAACTATTTCAACCTATATAAGATAAAAAATCATTTTTTCCGAGAAAAATTGATGAAAGTGTACTGTTTTTTGATTAAAATTAATTATAAAAAAGATGAATATTAGTTCTTAAACATTTTCTAGAGTTTAATAAGTTTAAGAATCTACTTCGACACATATCAGGTGACAAAGAATTTTTTTCGTGAAAAAAGGATGCAAATTCTGTATTTGTTCGTAAAATTTGTTTATGACAATGAAATTGTACAATAAATGATTTGCCTTTTTCTGTACACTTAGGTTGTAATTAAAGTTGATTGCAAATATATTTAAAAATTAGGAGCCAAGCAAAAAATGTTTTCTTAAAAATTCATTTTTTTGTAACTTTGTTTTAAAAAAAATTGGCTGAGTCTGAAAAAAATTAAAAATATTCCTTCTTACGATTCTTAAGATTTAAATATTCTTTAATCATACAAGAAAAAGAAAACTTTTAAATCGGTAAATAATTGAGGGCATGTGAATGACAACTGGATAAGGGTCAAAAATGAAATCTCATAGGATGATAAAAAGGAACTTTACACTAAAAATATGAAAATATTAGAAAGAAATTTTCTGTTTGGAAGAGGGGAAGCCAAATGGTCCTTATCTAGTTGTCCATCTCATAATTTATATATATATATATATACACACACACAAATACACACATACACATACACTCACACACAGGGTGTGTCAGACTCAAGTGTCCGGACTTATATAGCTGCATAAAAATTTAAAAAATAAATAGAAAATTCCTTTTCCAAAAATCAGTTGAAGTTTTAGTTTTTGAGTTATTGAGTATACAAGCTGAACCAATCAGGAGCGCAATACGTATACGTGAGCAGGAGTCCAACCTAGTGTTAGTGAAGCGGACGCCGAGGTGGAATTCGCGACAGTCGTAACACTACATTGGACTTCCGCTCATGTACGCGTATTACGTTCCTGACTGGTCCTGCTTAAATACTTAATAACTAATGAACTAAAACTTCAACTGATAAAATTATTTTTGTACTATACGATCGGAAATTTAGCCACAATTATAAAAGTTATTATTAACAATATTCCAGACAGAGGTGAAAAGATAAAAAAAAATTATTTATGTTTAAGGGCGGAAATACCAAATAATACTTATCCAGTTGTAATGCCTATAATTTTTAAACTCATTTTTTTGAGTGATATGAGTAATGACTTTTATCTACTCTTAATATGTATCGATAAATAGTGTCCTAAATTACTTGAAATCGTTAAAAAGAGAATTTCGGAAAATTGGTCCATATTCAGTTATCATTCTCATGCTTTCAAATTGAAGACTGTGGACCACTTTGAATATCAAATAAAATAATATAGCTAATTGAAGAATCTCACCTCATCCAGAAGTTGTCTCAGTCTTTGGAGCTGAGCTTCCAACTGTCGATTGTGATCCTCAAGAATTTGCATTCGAGCTTCCAATCGACCTTTATGTTGCCTCAAGAGCTTAGCTTCCGCAATCATATCACAGTCAGGTTGTCTCCCGTGTCCGTCTTCGGGCGTTGATCCTGGTGTTTGCTTTGAGCGCAACCTTTCGTATTCAGCTTGTAACGTTGCGTTTTCTTCTTCAAGTTCCCGTATCATTGCCTCCAGCTCTTCCCTCTGCTCGGCATCGATCGCAGCCATGACCTGTACGGGACTTCTGGGGACGTTGACGTTGTCGCCTCCGTTGAGACTGTGACAGTAATGCGCAATCAGCTGATGTTCGTCATCGCTGTCAGGAGTGGAGTTGCTCCTCGTACGAGATAATTCTACTTCAGCAAGTCTAGAGGCATACATCTCCAAACGTGAATGCATGTCTTGACTCAAAGAACTGTGCTGAGGGGAGGGAGCTGGACTTTCCAGGGCATCGCCTTCCAAGACAGTCTGCACTGGCAAATAACCAACTCTCGGGTGTTTCTTGAAGTATCGTTTCGACTTAAACTTGTTGCGCAACGCTCTCGTAAAATCTCTTACGTCTTCTCCAGAAGTTGTCTGCGAATTTGGGCAAATATTAAGACGGTATTAACTGAGGTATTAAAATTTCAATCCTTATATCGATATCTCCATGTTTAAAAAAAACCTCTTTGGGAGTGTCCTCCAAACTAATCACTCTGATTTTTTAGTTAACCCCTTCCTCGTTTTAGTACACATACGCAGTAAGCAGGTGATAGGTTTAGTAATTAATACTCTGTAATTTAGGATATTATTTATAACTATTTTGAATTCCTTTAAATTTTTTGAACTCTTTGTATTGATTTGAATGGCTTTGAACTCCTTTAAACTCCTTCAAATTCTTTTAACTTCAATGGAATCTTCTGAATTCCATGAATTCGTCGAATTTCAGGGCTTCAAAATGGTTCAAGTAACGCAGAGAATTAGTAGAAATTCAAGGATTTTGGGAGAATTCAATGAATTTAGAAGAAATCAAGAAATTTGAAAGAATTCAAGGAAGTTTTAAAAATTCAAGGAATTTGGAAGAATTCAAGAAATTTTGATGAATTTCAGGAATTTAGAAAAATTCAATGAATTTGGATAAGTTCAAATAATTTCGATGAATTCAAATAATTTGGAAAAGTTCAAGGAATTTAGAATGATTCAAGAAATTTGGAAGAAATCAAAGAATTCAGACAATTAAAGAAATTGCGAGAAGTCACCAAACTCCGAGAATTCAAGGAATTTCGAGAATTCCGAGGATTCAAAGACTTCCGAGAACTCAAAGAATTACGAGAATTCAAGGAATTAAAAGAATTCAATGCATTTTTGAAGAAATTAAGACATTTGGAAGGATTCAAGGAATTTGGAAGTATTTAAGGAATTTGGGAGAAGGAAATTCTGAGAATTCAAGAAACTTCGAGAATTCAAGGTTTTAAGAGGATTTCGTAAAAATTCCATGAATTTATAAGAATTCAATAATTTATAAGAATTCAATAATTTATAAGAATTCAAGGAATTCGGGAGAATTCAATGAATTTTGAAATATTTAGGAAATTCGGAAGAATTCAATGAATTTTGAATATCTCAAGGAATTTTGAAGAATTCAAAGAATATGGAAAAATTAAAGAAATTTGAAAGAATTTAAGGAATTAGGAAAAATTCAAAGAATTTCGATAAATTCAAGGAATTTGGAAGAATTAAGACCAATCAGCGAATTCAAGGCATTCAGAGAATTCAAGTAATTTAGAGATTTTGAAAAACTCATCGGCTTCAGGGAATTGAGCGAATTCAGAAGATTTCAGGTAATTTTGAATATCATATTTTAAGTAATTCAATTTCCTATTTTGAGTAATTTTGAAGGTATCGAGGAAGCTAAAATAATTTTAAAAATTCGAAAGATTTAAGAGAATTCAAGGAATTTAGAAAAAATACAGGATTTCAGAAGAAGTCAAGGAATTCAGAAGAAGTCAAGGAATTTCGAAGAATTCAATGAATTTAGAAGATTTCAATGAATTTTGAAGAATTCAATGAATTTTGAAAAATTCAATGACTTTCGAAGAATGCAAGAAATTGACAGCATTCAAGCAATTTCGAAGAATACAAGAAATTTAAAAGAATTTAAGGAATTTTCGAGGAATTTATAGAATTTGGATCAATTCAAGGAATTCGGTAGGATTCAGAGAATTCAAGGAAATCAGAGAATTCAGAAGATTTCAAGAAATTTAGAGTAATTTAAAAGATTTCAAGGTAGTTAAAAGAATTTAAAAAATTTAAACAGTTTAAAAGCATACCATGTATTTCAAAAAAAGTATGCGAAGAATTGAAAGAAATTCCAGTGAATTCAAAATAATTCTAAATAATATAGAAAACTAGAGAATATAAATCTATCCGTTGTTTGATCTGACATTGAGCGCCGCATATGCGTAAACGTGGGGCCAACTGAAAAAGCAGAGTGGTCAGATTAGATGCCCAACGCCAGAGAGATAGGAAGAGATAAGAGACATCTTTTTTCTAAACCTTTTTATATGTCATATTCTTTATGATATTTTCATTCCATACTTTTTTAAAAATTACATCTAATAAAAATTTTATTTTAAAAATACATATATTTTATATTATATCTACATATATTTGTTTTTAGATTTATTTTTAGCCAAAATTTATTGAATTTATGAATTATCTTTAGAATAATTTTATGAAATTTTTTCATTCCAATTAGAGCTATTATCAAATAACATTATATTCAATTTCAATCAATTTGTCTACGATCAATCTTATGCTCATTAAAAAAAATGTATATTTTTTAATTTAAATATTATATTAGGTTTTGGCATGGCTAGTGGGGAGGCAGTTGAGGAGGTTAAGCAAGCAGATCTTAAATTGAGCGGTCCATTTAAGAGAGGTTATTCGGGTATTTAAGGAGGTTGGGCAGGCAGTTAAAAAACTAGCAGGCTTTTAGGGAGGTTGCTAAGGCATTTACGGAAGTCGGGTAGGAAATTAGGGGGTTAGCGTGAATTTAAAAATGCAATTAGTAGTTAATGAGGTAGCATGCATTTAGGGAGCTAGAGAGAATTTAGAGGCATTTAGAGAGATTGGGTGGGAAATTAGGGAGGTAGCGGGGATTTATGGCGTGTCTCGATTTCTGAAACAGAGAAAGCGGCGGAGACGAGATCTTTTTATAACATAGAGAGATAAATCTCTTTGGACCATATAGTATTAATTAATGTCTTTCTTTCTAATTCTAATTCAAAACTTTTTTATTTGACCCTTAAATTTGTCTACTTACGGCTGTACAATATTCCTGCATTGGATGCGTTAGTTTGTGGTTTTTCGCTTTACGTCCGGAGAAGAAGCACGTTTGACACATGTCAAAGTTGAAACATTTCAGGCAACGGTATCTGTAACAATTATTTCACACTTGAACCTACGTTCCATCAAGAATACTAATTTTGTAAAGGAATTAAGTACCTGAAGCCGACAATGGGATATTCTTTACAGATGTTACACTTCGCTTGGTGTTTCGCAGATTCTGCTGCGGAAAGTCTATGAAGTACTGGAAGCCAAACCATACTTTGGGGTTCCTGTTGCAGCCAACTCAAAAAGTGCACCGCCTCGATTTCGTTTTTGTCTTTTCCTGCTTTTTCAAAACAACTTCGAACGCTGGGTTCTATGTTTGAACCTCCAAACGCTGCAACTTCTCCGAGCTGCCTTGGAACTTGGATGCAATCGTGCAAGAGTAAACCCAATTTTCGTTGATCCACTAGCCTATTTGTATCCGCGATCAAACGGAATAGATCTGTAAAATTTAAAGGTGTTTATCATGAGTTTTCTAAAAGAAGAGAATTCTTTTTATTTAACAATAAGAGAAAATCAAATTGTTTAACTCACATCTATATTTCTCTTCTAAGTGACCTTTACACAACAAGACAAGTCCAACTTTGAACGACAAGACACGAATCTGCCCAGTTCGTTGGCTGAAATTAAAAAGGCAGTTTTAAATATTTGAAAGAAGGATAGTTTTTAAAAGAGATTTCAAAATTGAGACAGCTTTACCTGTCATAAACATTGAGCAGCCAGTTAATGGCTAGATCTATACAGAGTGGCACGGAAATTTGCGTGGGATTATCCGCTGCGATGATTTCGTATAAGGAAGTTAATACAGTTACCATGTCTGGTATGTCGATGAGTTTGTCGTTCTGAGCTCTTAGCCCATGCGAATCAAATTGCTCTAATGCCGCAGAGAGACTTAACACGTCCACTGTGAACAAAATAATCCAGATAAATAGGACAAATCTTACCAATGATAAAGTGTTTTAAAATAAGGTTTCTGATAAGTGTATCGATATCCTATTGAAAAATTCCTTGAAAAAATCCGCGCAGCTTTCCTCGTGTTTTTCTCCTCCGAAAATAAGACCAGGATTTCTTCAATAGGGTAACGAAAATGCTTTTTGAAATATTTACAACATTGTCCTTTGTTTACCTATTTTAAAATTACAATGACTTGAAATTGAATCTGTCTGCAATATTTTAATGATCCAATTCCAAAACACTTGAGAGAATTATATGCAATTAGCAAAGAAATACAGATTATTGAAAAAAGAATTAATTGAAAACTTAGATACTTAAGGTTTAAATTGAATTCCATCGAGAGAAATAAATCTTACAGCATAATCTCTTTTGCACCGTCCGCAATTTCATTGCCGTCCTATATGCAGAGAAACGCACTTCATTGAGATCTGAGAGCGAAGTCATCAAATCTATCATCTTCGGATGATCCCAATGCGTCGTTTCCAGCTGATGGCTGAAAAATAACATTCGGTTTAACCAACTTGCACTTTTATATGGTTGAAATTGAAACATTGAACGTTATTAAAATATAGATGCACAAAATTCAGAAGTTCTGCATATTCATGTATCCACAAGTTTCATCTAAAATAATCCATCTCTGTTTTTTTTTTTTTAAATTCAACCTTCGAAATCAATATCCGAGGTGTCGCAGAAATAAAACCTCATAGGATGAAGGTTTTACCTTATAAATTAAAAAAATATCAAATATAAGCTGAATTTATTTTCCTTTATTTTGTGAATATACTTGTTCTAATTGACTTGTTCAGATTACGAAAGACTGGTAGTAAAAATAAATGACATACTTGATATAATAAGGCACTTTGGCGGGCGTAAGGGCTCTTTCCCACGGTGGTTCCACGCTACTTGCGAGGAAAGCCTGACTACCCGGAGTGCTGCCATCCTTTCCAAATCCGCTTAATAGTTTATAACGTTCATCGACTGAAACTTGCAGAACTTTCCATCTGGAAAAATATTCAAATTTAGTTTAAATTTTCAGCTCCACTGCTTGTTTTAACTTTTGGATCAAGGATCAAGTTTGTTTAGCTTCAGTTTAGTTATACATTCGTCGATTTGAAAGTTAAGGTAGTATATGACGTATAACAATACCGTATGGAAGTTTTGAACATTAGCATTGGAATGATTTCAATGTTAAAGATCAAATTGATCAAATCTAAGTTACGAAACGTTAAATATGTGACACTATAAAATTTAAAAGAGCTCAAATTAAACACCTTTTTATCTTCATGACTTTTTTGCATATAATTCAATTTTAACGTTCATTTAGGAATTGAAAAAAAATAAAAATTATAATTTGAACGTCATAACTTTTTTTTAATTTCTAAATTTTGAAATAATCAAAATTTGGATGAATTTGGAATTTAAAAGAAAAACAAATATTTTGAGGTAATTTAAGTTAAAAAAAAAATCTTTTGACGCTATATTTAAAACACTAATATTTTGATTGCATTTCATTTTTGATAAATAAGATTATAATTTGAACATTATAATTTTTTTTAATTGTTCAAATTTGGAATTTAGCAAAATCTGGATGATTTTGGAATTTGAAACAAAAACAAATATTTTGAGGTCATTTATGTTGAAAAAAAACAACCTTTTGACGCTATATTTAAAACACTAATATTTTTATTGCATTTAATTTTGGAGAAATAAGATTATAATTTGAAAGTCATAATTTTTTTTTAATTTTTCAAATTTTTTAATCATCAAATTCTGGATGATTTTGGAATTTAAAAGAAACAAACATTTTAAGGTCATTTAAGTTTAAAAAAATTTTTTAACGTTATAATTATTCTTTTAAAGTTTAAGCTTTTGAAGTTTTAAAAGTTAGACATCAAATTTATAAGCGTTCCAATTTGAAAGCGGCCAAATACACATTATACTAAGTAGATTTGAAGAATTTAATTATGAAAAGTAGTTTCTAAACGTAGTTCCTGTAACGTAATTTTTGAAGCGAACAAATTTCAAACTGCAGTTTCATAAAAGTTTAATGAAAGCTTTAGAGTCTTCTGAACTATATTTCGGTATTCATACTCTTTCCCCTATCCCCTTATTTCCCCCTTTTTTGAATAATTTATCTTTCTCCATATTTTTAATAAATTTCCCCTTTTTCTTTTTTTATCGTTTTTTTGCTTAAATGCGAACTGACTTAATAGAAATAGAATTCATCTCTTTTAGTTAAAAATTCTACGATTTGGTTGACAATTTTTTTATTTTGTTGAGAATGCAACTACTTTTTTTTAAGTAATATTTTTTGGTCGAAAATTCATCTGCGAACTTGTTTGAAAGTTGAACCACTTTGTTAAAAAAATTAATTTCAACGGTTTAAGAGTTACTACTTTGTTGAAAAATCATTTTATAGTTTGAAGATTTATTATTTTTTTGAAAATTCGTTTTTTAAGGTGAAAAATTAATTTTGTTTACTCTAAATTTTACTGTTCCTATTTTAATTAAAAATTGATCTTTTCTAGTTGAAAATTAAATTATTTGGTTGACAATTTGACTATTGGTTTGAAAGTTAAAATATCTGGTTCAAAATTCAACTACACGCATTGTAGAAAATTCGTTTTATTTGCTTAAAAATTCAACTGTTTTGTTGAAAATTCGTCTTCTTGGGCTGAGATTTCTATTATTTAGGTAGAAAATTAAACTACTTGGTTGAAAATGATTTTTTGGTTAAAAATCCCTCTCTCTTGGTTGAAACTTTAACTTTTTTTCTTCACAAAGTCATCATTTTTGGTCGAAAATTCAATTGTCCTATAGAAAGTTCAT
>JAUELO010000133.1:3702925-3716674 GCA_032357855.1 Amphibolips quercusostensackenii
ACATAAAAATAGCTTTTGCGATAATAATTACTCAAAGTTAGTGCTTTATAAGTTTATCCTTCTTCAAATATTATTTACAAGCTTTTATTAGAATCCGCGCCACAGAAATTCGATGAGCGTAGACCTAATATTTTCGGTGTGCCTAAACGCCGCGTTTAATACGCATGAACATACTTCATAAAATTATATTTTTGAAAATGCAATATATTGTTTCTAATTTTGAAAAAATTTGTAGTGATAATTTGAGAAAGGGAGAAAAAGAGGATACAAACTCTGACCTACATTAAATTCAATAAAATAAGTCGTGTTTCATATTTTCTCCCGAACTATGTATTGAGTTAGCACTAACATTTTCCTGATAGAAGAAAGGAATTTTTAGATAACAAAATAAATAAGTCCCGATCATAACTTATTATTTAATAATTTCTAGCTTCAGCTTTCAGTATCTCAAATATTTTCAAAATTGATTTAATTAAGGATGTACTCTACCTATAGTCAATCTCAAAATTTATCATACCTCTATGATAGTTTATAAAATCAACGAAAATAGATCCATTGTTAGTTCATGCGAATTTTAGAGGAGAAATCATTGTACAATTTGGATGTAGTTAAAATGATTAATTGACACTAGTTATTTAGATTTTTATGTTTTAGCTTTCGTTGTAGGTAAAAGCTGCAATTCTGATTCAATCATATTGATCAAGAGCTAATTTTATTCTTCACGAGATCCTGCGCAACACTATTTGTTTGGTTCTTAGATAAATTTGTTATTTAGAAATCATAAAAGAATTATTTTTGAACAAAAAATTTGCAACTAATCAGAGTTGTCAAGAATCTTTTGCCTAAAGCGAAAGTAAAAACACAAATAATTTAATTTTGAAGTACGTACTAAAATGTTTAAAACAGCAAATAAATTACAATATATTTTTTCCAATTTTTGAATCCCTACGCCTCCACACGTAATAAAATATTATGGAACCCCCCGACTATAATGCTTAATTTTTTTAAAAATTTTCATCCAAGACTTATTAAATACAATTTATTTTCTTACTGCGCGAGACACTATAATTACAAAATAATTAGAAGATATTAAAATGAAAAGCACGAAAATTAAAGCAATACAGAGTATACAACAAAGGGACTATACTTTGCTCGAAAATTAAACGTATGAAAAGCTGTGTCATCTTATAGAAAAATATCAATGAAAAAATTAATTTTTTACCATTTTTTAAAAATTACTAGTATATATTTCCAATTATTTACTATTTTTAATGTTTATTAAGTTTATCCCAAAGAGAAAATTCTGCACGATTTTTCGACAAGTTAAACTCGAACTAAAATAATATAAACATTTTGAGGAACGATTGCGATCATAATAATCGCTAATAAAATAAAATAAAATTTTGCAATACACAAGTTTCTCAAACCTTCTATCAAATCATTCAACTTCATATTTTTAACAACAATTTAGAAGCTTGAAACCCTTTACTAAAGGTTTTAGATATTTTTACTTCCTATTTAATCTGACGTCAAATCTAGAAAAGTAGAACACTAAATCTAAGGGCGATGAATAATTTTTGGGGTCGTAGTAATTTCAAAAGCTGTAACAGTTCGTATCATTTTCGAGAGTCCCCTCCACCCTCAAAAAAGGATGTTACATAATTAATGGATGGACAAGCAAAAAAATGACCGAAATTTTACGACGTTCCAGATTTTATACTGCTCTCTATAAATCACATTTCGTTAAATTCGACTAACACTTAGTTTTTAACTAATAATCAGCAAATCGTCAACAAACTGTTGGATAACTTCTTGTTTCAACAATTCGTCAAAGCAAGCAAAAAAACTGTCAGCGAAAGGTACTGAAATTTCAGTGAAATTATACTAATTCATTGTTAGAAAAAGTTACTGCAAATTTGACTAATTTTTTCATCACATAAGCTAACCAATCTTTAATGAAGTTAATTAATGCAATTCGTCAAATTTAAATGTAAAAATTAATAAATTTTGACTAAAAGTTAGTTAAATTATAATTGAAAATTCAGCAACTGACGTTTTGCTCTTTAATTAATTGGATTGGAGAATTAGTGAAAAAAGACTGAAAGTTAGTAATCTTTTAGTGATTCGCATTGGATTTTCACTAATAAAGTCATAAAAAATGTGTCAGTGATTAAAAATTTAAATCATAATCAGTAATCACATTTCCGAGAATATCAATTTCTTGCAACGCTTTGATCCTATTTGGGATCAGAAATGATACAATCGGATTTAGATGTGTTCTATATGTCACTTTATTTCCATCACAAAAATTTGACAAAATACGCAATGCCAAGGTTTTGTTTGCTTCTCCTAATTTTCCAAAGGAGCTTTGCTGTCTGATATCAAGGCTGTTAATCCGTCTAACCTAGTTTACTGCTTGCAATCTTCAATAAGCTATATTCGGTGTCCTGCTTAGCAGTAATCTCGATCGAAGCCCTGGTGTTGGGTGTTTCGAATGGCTTAGCGCACATGTTGTACATACATCGAAGGGACAATACGATTTTCGTGAGGGCTATACGAGTATGTTCAATTTCAAAACGGAAATTTTACATCCGTTCGAATATTAAAGTTTATACGACTACTCTGAGGTGTCACAAAAAAACGATTTCGCCTTCATGTGTAGAGACTTCATAATGCAACTCACTTTGAATTTCTGATTTGCAGCTGAACACTGACGTATTTAATATAGTGGGTATCCGCATGAAATGCGCTCTTGCGGCTGGTTCTAGTTTAAGAGATATTTACGTTTTTCTAAGTTGAGGTCAAAATTCTTATTTTCGGGTTTTGGTATGGGCCGATACTAGAACCTATAGTGAATCTATTAGGACTATACTTTTATCCAGAAAGTAACCGGAAGTAGGTATATTTCATGTTCGAAGAAAAAGTATAACAATTGTGCTTATGGCATTCGTCAAGTTTATATGCGTTTTTCTCGAATACCGATTTTTCGAAGTTCCAAATTCAAAAATGGCCCGGTGACTCGTTTTTCAACTTAGAGGCTTAGTTATGGAACTAAAATGGGTGAAATTTATTCAGATATGTGACCTTGTACGTAACTCCGTACCGGCTATAAGGGCCCTTTTCATGCGGACGCCCATATATGCTTTTGATCGTAACTACGATATATGAATGTGTGAGCAGGAAATTCAAACATACGAGGCAAGAGCTTCGTTATATTCTCTCATGAGCACTATTTGACTTGCATAATTAATGAGCACACTTAATGAAGCTATCTAAATCTGCAAGTTTGAAAATTGTCGATTCAATTTAATAATCTAGGGATTTAACTGGATTATATTTCATATTTAAAGCTAAACTGGAAGCTTTGACTTAGCAATTCAACAGAACATTAATAAGCCAATATTCACTCGAACAATGCGTCACCGTAGAAAATTGAAACTAAACAACTCTCCAGTGAAAGTGGACATTTACTTTTTATTTTTTCTAGATTATGTTGATTTTCATACGAGAATTAAAATATCGAAAGTTTAACCAATCTTAATTTATTAATTCAGATTTTTGTTTTACTCAGTAATATTATGGAAAGACAGAAAAAAACCTACCCGCTGCGCGGGCACATTCTCATCGGGCACTGGGCGCGTGGCTCGCTCCGCTCGCAAGTTTGAGCGCACCTAGGGCGCGCGTCTTTCGGATCTCGCGCTTCGCGCTCAGATATTTATTCTTTGCACTGGGAATGCTTGAATAAAACTTTATCAAAAACATCTCTTTTAGATCCCAGTATATACAGCGTGGACACCTATATGCACCTTCATATTTTGAATTTTCTACGTAATTAAGTATAGTTGAAGATGTTAAAGATTAAATTGCTCAAAGCTCTACAGGCTTTGAGGTAAACATTCTCATCGTGACACTCGCACCACGCGCTCGATTTTCTTCTGAATTACCTTACAATAAAAAGCTACAATAGGATTTTTGTCATGATATTATTTTTGATGAATAAAACAAAATATCCTACAAGTCTTCTTTTAGACCTTACACGTATCTCGCGTCTTTTAGCGTAGTATTATAATGTTCTATTTTTGCATATGAATTTCGGTGAATAAATTAAAAACGAGGATTTCTGGCAAAAAATATTTCGAAAAAATGTTGTAGACATTTTTATACGCTGAAATCAATATTTCGCGTCATTTGGCTTAAAATTTGAATTGTCCACTTTTTTCGAAATATTTTCGATGAATATAATCAAAGCGGCAAGTCCAATCTAAAAATTATTTGAATAAATTTTGTAGAACTTTTTAAAAGCTGCAATTCCTTCTCAAAATTTCTTTCCGTATCTCGCGCTGTTCGGTTCGAAATTTGAATTTTAAATATTCTCTATAGTAGTTCTGATAAATGAAATCAAAATGACAAGTCTTATCAAAAAGTGCTTTGAAAAAATTTTGTAGGTCTTTTTAAAAGCTATAATTGCTTTCTAAGACTCTTTCTCGTATGTGTCATCGTTGTGTTTAACATTTGAATTTTCAATTTTACCATAGTATTTTAAATATATATATAACCAGAATAATGCGTACTATCAAAAAATGTTTAAATCACATTGCGTAGGACTTTTTAAAAGCTACAATTGCTATTTAAGACTTTTTCTCGTATCTCACGAAGTTTGGCTCAAAATTTGAATTTTCTATTTTTTCATAATATTTTCGATAAATAAAACCGAAATGATAAGTCCTATTGAAAAATATATTTTTTCAATTGCTTAGGACTTTTCAAAAGCTACAATTACTCATTATAACTTTTTCTTATGTTTTCTGTCGTTTATCTCAAAATTAGAATTTTCGATTTTTTTATAATATTTTCGAAAATTAAAACCAAAATATCAAGCCTCATCAAAAAATGGTTAGGAGAAAAACTATAGGTCTTTTGAAAAAATACAATTCTTTTGAAGAACTTTTTTACTTATCTGTCGTCGTTTGGCTTGAAATTAGAATTTTCGACTTGTTCATTTCTAAAGCATTAAAAAAAAATCGAGTCATATCGAAAAATAGTTTAAACAAAAATTGTAGATATATTAAAGGGCTTCAATTTCTCTTTTATACTTTTTTCACGTATATGTCTTTGTTTGGCGTAAAAACTGAATATTCGATTTTTGGATAGCATTTTCGATGGATAAAACCATTACCAATGGTCATGGAATACTGGTTAACGAACTTGTTCTTTCTTTTAGGACTTAGAAAAAATGTGCCAAAGCTCGATTTGATCCGTTCATTTTTTCAAGTGTTATCGTGTTTACGGACGTACGGACAGACAGACAGAAGCAATCGCCAAAACTTAATTTTCATTCTGAAGGGGTCTTGAAACGTGAAGATCCGTTAAAAAACTGTGGTGTGAATTTTCGGACAATTCTAATACTTTCTCAATCATAAATCATGAGAACGTTAAACGACAAATTTTAAATCAAACATGGAAGAGTTGCATATTTGAATATTACTACTGTTCTGACTATTATTTTTACTTTTAGTATAATTAATTCCATTGTGCACATGTTTTTTAATAAAATCTAATGGGTAATGGTTTAAAAAAATAATTTTTTACACGATTTAATATTGTTTTTATAAAAAAATAGATGCGGCAATTTAAGAGCTCTAGCTATCAAATTTTTTACGGCCCCTGTTTGTTTTGAATAGAATGATTAGAATATGGGAGAAAATTAAGCATTCTTCCTCAACAAATCGTTTTTCTATGACAAATCATTTTTCTATAACAAATCGTTTTTCAATGCCAGCCTGTGATGATAATATAGCGTTCATCAGCTTTGATTAGTCATATCTAAAAAATGTAATCTTCCTTTAGTTTCAATTTCAACAGTAAGTTGTAATCTTGACCTTATATCATTAAATGCATTTAAGAGAGTATCAACACATGCTTATGCACACATTGTGCAGAATTAAATTCTAAAAAATGTGATTTTGGATTATTTTCAAAAAAATCAAACTTAAGCAAAAGTTATATTTGAAGCAATTTTAATTTTTTAATACTTAATGCTCCTGGCTCTCACAAGAATGGTATAGTTTATGGCGAAATATTAACGGTTTCTTGATTGTATGTCTTGAAAAATCAGATCCTCTTTGCGAGGAAGTCATTTAGAATTTTTAAATTCAATATAAATTTAGGGCCTTTCTTTCGGACTTTTAGCTTTTGACCACGCTAAAGTTTGCAACGTTTACAAAAAACGAATAAAAAAAATTGCATGAAACCTAACATTTTGTCATTTTATATGTCTCAATTTAATGACCGAAGATACTTGTAAAAGTGTCATGCCCTAGCACCTCGAAAGCACACCCCAATGCAACCCCTAAGAATAAAAAATCATTAAATATGAAAGACCTTAGATATTAAATAGACCTTAGACCTTAAATATTATTGTTGATTTTGTGTCAAAATCAAATTTAGAGAGTAGCACACCCCTATCTCTTCCTGAACACGCCCCATTTCAACCCCTAAAAATTAAAAAATCAGCTAACTTCCAAAACCTAAAATTTTACTATTGATAATAGGGTCATTTAGTTCTAACATGATGCCAAAAATGTACTTACCTCCTAAGTCTTCCGGAACGTACCTTAATTCAACCCCTAAGCTTATAAAAAATCGAAAAAAAAATCCAAAAAAATACTCTAAACTCCAGACCTAAAATTTTACAGTCTTATAATAAAAAATAGCCATTTGATACCATTTAAAGTCTAAATATACGTAAAAAAGTTTCATTCCTCTATCTTTTCCTGAACGCCCTCATTTTAAACGCCTAAGATGATAAAAAATTGATAAAAAATTCCAAAAAATGCTCTTATTTTTAGACCTAAAATTTTTTAGTTTAGAATGGTTTAATTTGATGTCCAAAGATACCTGAAGAAATTTAATGTTGAAAGATACCCGCAAAACTTTTGTTTTTCTATGTCTCCTGAAACACCCTCCTTTTAAACCCACGAGATGATAAAAAAATCGGAATAAATTCCAAAAGATTCTAAAAACAGTTTTATTCCCCTATCTCTGAAATAATTCTTAAAAATACTACATGATGAAAAATTTAAATTTACTAATTCGAATTCAGCACACAAAAGACCATATGAAACCACTTTTCTGTACCAGGCTAAATTATAAGTCTTAACATTTTTACATTGAAGCTAAATAGGGGGTTAAAATTAATGTTAAGGTTCTTATTGTCTCTAAATGTAATTTATTTTCAATTAAAAACATTACATTTTCTGTTTTGCATCAGGATTACATAAATCCAAAAAATGAAAATAACCCAAATTGCAAATTCCCGAAAGAAAATAAAACTACCGAAAAATTTATTCACGTAATTTCAAATTCAAAAATTTTTTATTTTCAAAATTAGTAAATTTTGGAATTTTGATATTCCCGAGAATGGTAAATTGCCAAATTTTTAAATTCCTCAATAAAAACAATGGATTTGATAGTTCACTTGAAAGTAAATACACCATATGAAATAAAAGATTATTCAATAGAAAAACAACTATTTTTTTATTAAAATTTGAAAATATAGCAATTCACCATTATTCTGAATTATAAATTTCGTTTTATTATTATCGCGAATTTAATTAAGAATAGAGAAAAAAAGATTTAATAGTACACTTAAGGATGAACATCCCATCTAAAAAAAAATTATTCCACTAGAAGAAAAACTATTAATTTTTTGTCGGGAATTTAAAAATGTTGCAATTTACTATTTTTTGGACTCTAAAATTTCAGCAATCTACTATTTTCAGGAATTTACTATTGTTTGTTGTTTTAAAATTCGCAATTTTACTATTTTCGGAAATTTTCAGGAATTTACTGTTTTTTGTTGTTTGGAAATTCGTCAATTTTCCATTTTCGGAAATTTTACGATTCACTATTTCCCGAAATTTGAAATTTTGGCAATAAACTATTTTCGGAAATTTACAATTTTTTGAAGTTTAAAATTTCAGCAATTTTTGATTTTTGGGAATTTTAAAATTTGGCAATTTATTATATTCAGGAATTTGAAATTTCAGCAATTTACTATTTTTGGGAATTCGATAATTTTGGTAGTTTGAAAATGTTGAGAATACATATTTTGGGTAGTTATATTTTTATCTAGGAAATTGAAAGTTCGGGAATTTTCATTTTTCGGAAAATTTCTGTTTCGGCAATTGATTTTTTGGTATTTTTCCACATTCGCGATTTCAAAAATTCAGCAAAATTATTTCTGTTTTGTGTTAAGAAAGTTATTTTGTATTTTTCAGATTTTTAAAAAAATATTTAGAGTTTGCTAGAGTCTTTTCATGTCCGCTATGCGACTTTTATAAGTTAATAATTTGTTTACTGATGTAAAGTTTTAATACAAATTAACGATCAAATTTGATAAAGTTTCACAAAGATATACAATTTCTTTCTAATTTTTGTATAAGAAAAGCAATGTTTGATGGTGTGTTCAAAATCCATAGAGCATTAATTTTGTTGATTTCAGTTTAAAGGTCAAATTAACACTGTTTTTTGAAAATATGAGGCCCATAGGAGATATTGATCATTCAATTAACAATAATTTTACAAGCCATCTTCCATGATTAAAATAATTAATTATTAAGTACCTTGTAAATTTTTTTATAAAATGTGTGTAAATCAATTTTTTTAAATAAACAATGCTAGTAAATAAATTCAAATACCGATAAGAATCGTTCGTAAACGTTTTTCAATCAAACATTTTCAATGTACTGAATAACTTTGTTTAATTATTTTTGGTAGGTATTTGGATATATTTATATGCATTGAAGCTTATTATATAGAAAATTATTTGTAATTAGGGGATAAATCTTTCTTATAAATCCCGTATTAAAAAATAGGGTTAAATTTGACACCCAAAACTTGAATTTATCATAAAATTGATGCTTTATGGATAAAATTTTTTTCTCATAAAAAATGTGGAAGTTTTACATCTTCGCGAAGAAGCAACACCTTTAGTATTAATAAAAAATTTAAAACTGTAAAAAAAAATATTATCTCATAAAAGTTTCAAATCGGACATAAAAATAACTTAAGCGTCCTCTAAATACTTGTTAACATTTTTTTTAAGATACATTAAAGGGCATTTAAAGTACTTAAAACATTCACATTTCTTCCTCTCTTTTAATCCCAATTTTTAAAAAAATCCCGTTTTCCCCTATTTTGAGAACGTTCTCCGCTGTAAAGCCTGAAATTGTCTAGATTGACTGAATTCTAGGCAATAAACGTGCTGTACTACACAAAGCGAGTGTTGATCCCCCAGATGAATATTATTGTATTCTGTGCCAGTCGCGATACTCCATTGTCACGATTGATTATTATACTCGTGTACAGAGTACAAGACGTTCGCTCTTGACTGCCCGCGTACCATAATCTTAATCAGATGATTGACAGTTACGGGCATTATCCAAGATATTGTATTGGAATTCTTGGCAGGCTCATGCTAATCAGATCGAAAATGCTAATGATCTTAAAGCTGCGAACAAACAGATCTACACGTTTTGTAACATCACTAAGCAGAACGAAAAAATATTATAAATACATACAGCATAAACCAAAATAAAATAAAAAATAAAATGCTTGTGATAAGAAGAAAATTTATAATTTAACATTGCATTTTATGGAACTAATCGAAGGTTTCCAAAATTTTTAAAGTTTTAATCACTTATTTTTATAGATAATTTTTTTTCGTTTAGGGAACGTCCATTAATTACGTAAGGATGATTTTTTAAATGTTATCCCCCACCCACCCAATAACAAGGGTTCGTAAGAATTTTGTGCCCGCCCCCTCCCATATTTCTTACTCAATATATAAAAAATATATGAATTATTTTTACCGCAAATGAGATTTTAAATGATTTTAGAAGAATTGAAAGATTTTCAGTAATTTGAAAGTTTTTTAAGAGATGTCAAGGGATCTTAAGGCATTTCAAAGGACTATAAGGAATCACAAAAATGTTAAGGTATAAAATAGGATCTCCGAAGCTTTTTAGGAATTTTATGAGATCGTAAAGAATTTAAAAAGCTTTAAAGGGATTACGAAGTTATAGAGTAGAATTTTAAATGAAAAATATTTAACATATTTTTAAAAGATTTAAAAGGTTTAAAAACATTCCAGGGGATTCTCAAGGATTTTAAAATATTTTAATATATTGTAAGGGATTTCAAAAGATTCGCAGATTTCCACGGATTTAAAAGATAATAGAATATTTTACGGGATTTCAAGGATTTTAACCAATTGTTAGAGATTTTTAGGGATTTCGACGGATTTCAAGTTGTTTTGAAGGTAACAGGCGATTTCAAGATTTTAATAGTTTTTAAAGGGCTTTGAAGGATTTTAAGCGATTTTAAAATAGTTCAACGTATATGCATGGATTTCGGGGTATTTTATAAGATTTCAAAAGATTTAACGAAATATTATGAAAGATTTTATGTCGTAGCAGAACTTTCGCACAAATTTTGAAGGATATCAGGGATATAATTTTAATAAGGTTTCGAAAATTTAAAGAGATTAAAAAAATGTAAGGATATTTCAAAGGATTTTAAGAGATATATAGGGCTTTCAATTGTTTTAAGAAATTTCAATTATTTATAAAGATTTTACAGAATTTTGAAAGGGTTTTCGATTATTATGAAGGATTTTCAGCAATTGAAAAAAAAATCACAGAATTTCAAAGGGTTTCGTGTGGTACCGAAGTATTTTCACGAATTTCCAAAGATATTAGGGATTTAACTTTAATGAGATTTCGAAAATTTAAAAAGATTTCAAATAATTTTACAAAGTTTCAAAAGATTTTAATGGATTTTGAGAGATATAAATGAGTTTCGATAATTTCAGGAGATTTTGAAGGATTTTAAAAGATATAAAGGGGCTTCAATAATTTCACTGAATTTTTAAGGATTTTATATTATTTTTAAATATTTAACGGAAATTCAAATGATTTTCTATATTATAAAATATTTCAAGAAATTTACAAAATTTTCACGGAATTTCAAAGGGTTTAATGTGGTGTTAAAGTATATTCACGAATTTCGAAGGATGTGAGGGATATAACTTTATTAAGATTTCGAAAATTTAAAGAGATTTAAAAATTTTTTAGGGACTTTCAAATGATTTTTATAGATATGAATAAGTTTTCGATTATTTTAGAGGATTTCAAAGGATTTTCAAAGATATAAAGAGGTTTCAATAATTTCACTGGATTTTGAAGGATTGTTTATGATTTAAAAAGGTTGAACGGAATTAAAATGATTTCCGAATATTATAAAGAATTTTAAGAGATTTTAAAATACTTCACGAGAATTCAAAGGGTTTCATGTGGTACCGAAGTATTTTCACGAGTTTTCAAGGATTGCAGAAATATAATTTTTATGATATACCGAAAAGTTGAAGAGATTTTAAAAAATTTCAGGAGATTTTGAATCATTTTAGGAGATAGAATTCGGTTCTAATGATTTCATGAAATATTAAAGGATTTTATAGAATTTAAACAGATTTAATGGAATCTCAAAGGATTTTCAAATATGATAAAGGATTTAAAGAGATTTTAGAACAAGACACGGGATTCCAAAGATTTTATGTAGTACCGAGGTATTTTCACGAATTTCTAAGCTCATCAGGGATATAATTCTTATGTCATTTTTAAAATTCAAAGAGATTTCTAAAAATTTTAAGGGATTTTAAAGGATTTTGGGAGATATAATGCGGCTTTAATAATTGCACAAGATTTTGAAGAATTTTGTTGGATTTAATAAAATTTAACGAAATTTCAAATGATTTACAAATATGATAAAGGATTTTTAGAGATTTTGAAATAAGACTCAGGAATTCAAGGCTTTTTTGTGGTACCGAAGTATTTTTACGAATTTGTATGGATATCATGGATATAATTTTAATGCCATTTCAAAAATTTAGAGATTTTAAAAAATTTTAGGGAATTTTGAAAGATTTTAATAGATATAGAAGGTTTCGATTATTTCAGGGTATTTTAATGGATCTTAAGAGATATAAAGGGGTTTCACTAATTTTACTAGATTTTTTAAGATTTTGTAGGATTTAGAAAGATTTAACGGAATTTGAAATGATTTCTGAATATTGTAAACGATTTTTAGAAATTAAAAAAAAAGTGACAGGAATTTAAAGGGTCTAGTGTGGTACAGAATTATTTTCACGAATTTTTAAGAACATCAGGGATATAATTTTACTATGATTTCAACAAATTTTATAGAATTTCAAAAGATTTTAATGGATTTTCAGAGATGCAAATGGGTTTTGATGATTTCGCGGGATTTCAAAGGGTTTTAATAGATATAAACGGGTTTCAATAATTTCACTAAATTTTAAACGATTTGAAAAGATTAAACGGGATTTAAAATGATTTCCGATTATAAAGGATTTTAAGAGATTTAAAAAAATTCACGGGATTTCAAAGGGTTTAATGTGGTATTGAAGTATTTTCACGAATTTTGAAGGATATTAGCGATTTAATTTTAGTGAGATTTAGAAAATATAAAGAGATTTACAAAAATTTTAGAAAATTTGAAAGGATTTTAATGGATTTCAAGATATATAAATGAGTTTCGATGATTTCAAGGGATTTGAAAGGATTTTAAGAGATATAATGAGGTTCCGAAAATTCAACATCAAAATTACTGGATTTTGTATGATGTTAAAAAATTGAACGTAATTTCAAATGTTTTTCAGATATAAAGGATTTTAAGAGACTTAAAAATCAGTCACGGGACTTCAAAGGGTTTTATCTGATACCGAAGTATTATCACGAATTTTTGAGAATATCAGGGATATAATTTTAAAGATATTTTGAAAATTTAAAGAGATTTCACAAGATTTCAAAGAATTTCAAATGATTTTAAGAGATATAAAGAGGCTCTAAAGATTTCACGGGATTTCAACAGATTTTAAGATATTTTAAAAGGTTGAACATATATACATGGATTTTAGAGGATTTCATAACATCTTAAAAGATTTAACGAAATTTTAAAGAATTTTACAATATTATAAAGGATTTTAAGATATTTTGCAGAATTTTAATGGGATTTAAAGAGATTCGGAAAGGTTCGCGATTTGAAAGATTTCAGTGAATTTCCAAGGGATTTCAAAGATTTAAAGAGAACTCGTAAAATTTCAAAATATTTCAAAGGATTGCAAGACTTTTGTTCAATTTTTAGATATTAAAAGGGATTTCCTCGGATTTCAAAGGATTTGAGGGGATTTTTATGAGGTTTTAGAGTTTTCAAGCGATTTCAAAGATTTTCACAGATTTTAAAGTGTTTTAAGCGATTTCCAGTGAGACCAATTATGTACGATTAATCGATTATGTATGATATCCATCGAATTCAAAAGATCTCAATAAGTTTAAACATGATATACAAAATTTTAAGAGATTTACAGACTTTCCAAAAAAATACTTAACATTTTGAAGGACTGAAAAGATTTCCAGAGATTCCACGAGAATTCATGAAAGGTATACACCAGGGTTCAAGAAAGGTATAACTCCTCAACTTTATATTTATTGTACTTATACAGTTTGATATATATTTTATAATAAAAAATAAATAAATAATATGATCTATATCATAATATAAAGAGTAATTTCAATAGCCAAAACAGGGTTAATTATCATTTTTTAAAAAGGTAATTGGGAAGAAAAAACTCACGTAAAAAGTGCTTTAGAGATCCCCCTCCCCTAAATA
>JAUELO010000133.1:3872929-3883085 GCA_032357855.1 Amphibolips quercusostensackenii
AAGTGGTGGGGGCCGAAAAATCCCACGTTCTGGAGACTCTGTAAGGAACATATTCCTTATGGTATATACAGTATTAACAACAAAATTGATTTACTTTTTTTTAATGATTCAGAACATCCATTAGAATTACGTCAGTATTGAATACTTGGAGAACCCAATTGAAGAAAAAATGCACAAATGATTTGTTTGAATCAAGATATTTTTTCGCTTGACTATGAGCTACTCCCATGTACCAATCTAGTAGAACACAAAATTGTATTGAACACAGGTGAAATTATCAACCTTGGGTGCCATAAGCTTCCGCAGAAACACAAAGAGTTTGTCGAAAAAGAAACAGAAAAACTTCTCAGCAAGAATATAATCAGACCTTCCAATTCACATTTTTAAGTAGTACCTAAGAAAGGAGACAAAATCTGAATGGTTATAGATTTTAGACAGCTGAACAAAGACACAGATCAAGATGCATATCCTCCACCAGTGATGGACGACATCCTTGATCAACTAGGAGAAGCACATTTCTTTTCAGCTCTTGACCTTAGTACTGACTTTCACCAAATTACAATGACCAAAGCAAGCAAACAAGTAACTGTATTTTCTACAGACAGAGGACATTTGAAGTAAAACAGAATGCCTTTCGTTCTGAAGAATGCCCCTGCAACGTTTCAACGGATGATGGACAACGCTTTTCGGGACCTAAGCGGAAAGAATTGTTTTACATACAACGATGACATTGTCCTCTTTAGCAGTAATCATGAGGAACATAATAGTAACTTACAGTGTCTTCCAAAGGATTAAAGAATTAGAATTACACCTCAAACAAACAAAATGCTAACTAATTTGAGATTTTAAGAAATTAAAACAGTAAAAGATGTACAATAATTTTTTGGACTGGTCGTTTACTATAGAAAATTCATAAAGAAGTTCTCTAGTATAGCCAGGCCATTAACTAAATTAGCACAAAAGGAAACTGTCTTTGATTGAACACCCGACTGTGAGAAAGCATTGTTTGATTTGAAATCATCCTTAATATCAGCACCATTTCTTCGCTTTTTTTTTAATTTTAACCAACAATTCACACTTATACCACAAAGGCTTCAAACCTAGGCTTAGGAGCCGTATTATCTTAAGACGCACAATTTGCAAATCCTTGTCTTTTTGCTTCCAGAACTTTACACAAAGCTGAATAAATCTACACAACTACCGAAAAATAGACCCTGGCAATAGTTTTGGCCCCTAGAAGATTGAGACAACATATTTTTATTAAAAAGTTTTAAAGTCAGACGGACCACAGGGCTTTGATCTGGCTACACAACGTTAAAGAACCCAGTTCAAGACTTCTTGTTGGAGACTTTGATTAGAAGAATATCATTTTGAAATAGAATATGTAAAAGGAAAAGTGAATGCTATTTCAGATCTTGACGTCACCACGAATGAAAACTTAACTCAAGAGGCAAAAGAAACCAAAATAGAGACTGAAACGAAAACCGATGATGACTCAGAATTAGAAGAAAAAGCTTTTTTCGAGAATTTTACTGCATGGAGGTTAAAATCAAAAAAGGGGAAAATTCAATTTAATCGAAATGCTTATGGTGAATTCTGGAAAAATATCATTAGAGAAAATTTATCTTATTTCAATGGAGAAAAATAGCTACAATATTTTGAAGGCGTAACTTAAGTGTCATTGAATAAGAAATTTAGTATTGTACGATTAATAATTAGAGATTTACTTATTACCCCCGAGAAAAAGAGTTTATTCAAGAACTAATGAAATATCTGCCTACTGTTCACACTGGATATCAATTTCATCTATGCTTTAATAACACTCGTGAATTGACAAAAGAAGGAAAGAAGACTGTTATGAAAGAAGCTCACCAAAACCTTTTTCGGATAAAGAACACTGTTAAAAGATGGACAGATTTTTTTAAAGATTCTCTTTTCTTTTATTTAAATACACCCTGGAATGAGAAGGAGTTTCACAAAACTGTAGACCATTAGTTGTCGGGAAACTTCTCAAAGTTATTTATTGAATAAGACAATAATAAATCTTTTGTTTATAAAAGAAAATACATCTTTCGATACAATTTCTTATTTTATTGCACATTTTTGTAAAAATTAGTCGATTAAATGCCTTGTTTGAAATAATAAATTCACAGAATCACTACCGATCCGTCGCGATGCTCATCAGAACGGCTACTAAAGACACGGATTCAGCAATACTTAGTTTTTACTCACGCTTGTGCGCGAGTGAGCGATTTCACACACACACACACACACACATATATACACACACATGACACGAAATTCAGTTAATAATCGCAAAAATATACTCACACTCTTAAAAAATATATCAAAAAAACAAAACGAATATGCTAATGGCCCGGAATGGATAAGGAAGTAATTGATTACGTTAAAAAATGTCCCATATGCCAATTGAACAAACTGACCCGTTTAAAAAACCAAGCAGAGTCAATTACTTCTCGATATTCCACAAGCACCTAACGACAAGATTGCACATGATATATTTATTCCTTCACCCGAAAAATTAAAAGGAAACAAGTATATAAGTTTACTGGATGGATTAACGAGGGTTTCAGTCAGGAGTTTTTTCAGGGCTAACCTGAAACTGAAGTTACAGGCTACGTTGTCCTTACATATACTCTCTACGATGCATGCGATTGGCCAGAGCGCTTTACCGTGGAGGCTGGTCGAACCTGATTGGCCAATCAATTCTTTTTTAAAAAACCCGTGAGGATGGAAAGCCAAATCGGATTCGTATTATATCCACTGTTCCTATTGATTTTATTAAGTGTTTTAAGATTTTAATTGCTTTTCTATGTTTTCTTGGAAAAATATTGTATGTTTTTGCATTGACGGTTGTTTTCTCAAATAACATTCTATGTGTTGTTTCGATATGATACTAAGCTAGTGCTGATTGCGTGAAGTGTTTTAGCCTGAATTTATTCTTATATTCCTTTACACGTTGGCTCACCGCTTTCCCGGTTTCTCCAGAATATACTTTGACACAAGAGCAAGGGGTTTTATATACTCTCGGATCACTGAAAGGTGCCTTTTTATCTTCAGGGTTGTTTAGAAGTTATCCTACTTTCCTAGGTGGTTATAATATGACTTGAATGTTATGTTTGTTGAGAATTCTTCCTATTTGTTCTGATACTCTGGATGTAGGACAGGATGGTGGTCGTTTTGCTATTTCTTAAGTAGGTTGTGTTGACTTGTTATTTTTAGTATATTTTCTTATTACTTTATTAATTTGCTTGTTTGCATAATCGCTCTGTATTAGGATTTGTATAACGTTTTGTAATTTCTTTTGTATGTCATCTTCATCTGTTATGGAGACAGCTCTGTATACAAACGAGTTTATAACCAATTGCTTTTTAGATGGGTGGCGGTGGAAGGTGGCATGTAGGTATCTGCTTGTATCGGTGGGTTTTCAGTCAACTTCATATCCTTATGTGTTAAAAAATATTTTGTAAACTAGTACTTCCAAAAAAGGCAATTTTCCGTTTTGTTCAATTTCTATGGTGAACTGGATATTAGGGTGTAATCGATTGATGAAATCAGAAAACTTGTGTAGTTCATCTGGTCCATGTTTTTAGATGACGAAAGTATCTTTAGCGTAAGGGCACTAAAGTTCCGATTTAAGCTTGGATTGGTTAAAGCTTTTAGTTCCTAGATATTTCATTAAGATGTTGGCTGTTACGTGTGAAAAAACTCAGTTTTTTGGTGAAGAAGCATAATAGGTTGTAAGTTGCTGTGTGACCTTTTCCTATCAAGCACTTTCAGATTTAACATTTGATCTACATTAGACCGCATATAATTAGACTAATACCAACGGATTAAAGACCTTTGTACTCAAAAAAAAAGTCATATTTGACAAATTACTTTTAGTGAAGCACACTCCACTAACTAACACAGTAAGAAACATCTCTTATCATCCTCTCATCAATAACATAATTTTAGCCCTGTCTAAAGGACATAATTTTTCAGTAGCTTGTTAAAAAATTCTGAAAGAAGAAATCATTAGTCATTTTAAATCCACAATATATACCCTTTCATCTAAAAAAGCAAATGACATACGACGTAAGACATACGACGTAAGACTCTTAACTTGGAACCAAAACAATATCTTAATTAATACCCATTAATTTCATCTCTCCAAAACTTTACGTACTCGCAAAAATCTACAAAAACAACATTCAACTCATACCGATCATCAGCGCAATAAACTCACTAACTTAAAACCTAGTACGCTTCCTCACCGAAGAACTGAGTCCATTTATAGGAAACTCTATCACATACTACCAAAATTCCTTTGACTTTAACAAAAAAATAAAACAGAGTCACATTCAACTCTAAGACATCCTAGTAAGTTTTTATATAGTATCTCTCTTTAAGAGAGTACCAATTTCTGATACAATCGATATTATTAATTCCTTTGCAAACTTTCCCTATAATACCATACCTTTGATAGAACACTGTCTTTTTAATACAATTAATAACTCTAAATCAAATCAAATTAAACTAAATTAAATCAATAACTTATTCTACGAACAAACCTTTAGGAACAGCAACGGGATCCTTTATCTCACTTCTGGCAGCCAGCATCTTCATGGAACATCTAGAAACTAAGAATTTTTAAACAATTTAAGGTTAGACCGGACTTTTGCGTTACATTGACGAAACTTTTGTCATCTAAGAACATCTGGTTTTTAACCCTGTTAAAAATAAGGCTATAATCGTACAACCATCTGTGAAAGATTTGGGCTATATTCCAAATCGCATTCTCACTTGGAATGAACAAGTTGCGGATATTTCGAGGAAAACTTCCAGAGTCTTCCTACAGCTTAACAGCAATAAAGAATCACTTCCTACTCCAAGGCGTATCCTCCTGATTAAAAGCCTTATCATTCTATTGTTTGACTACGGCTATGTGATATATAACGATATTACTGATGAGCTGAATGCCAAGCTGGAGCGTACGCCTAATGCTTACATTCAGTTTATCTATAATAGCCTAAAAAGTGAAAATATTGCGTAAAAGGGAAACATTACTTAAAATTAAGCCACACTACACGTGTAAATGCAAAGTTTTTTTACTATTCGTGGTGCTTGTCTTCGGAACAAAATATCGATAACACCCTAATATCCAGTTTACCATGAAAATTAAACAGAACGGGAAATTGCTATTTTTGGACGTACTGGTTAACAAAAGATCTGATAAAACATTAGGACATGAACTATACAGAAAACTAACTCATACAAACAGATACCTGCCCTAATATCCAATTTACATGGAAATTGAACAAAGCGGAAAATTGCCTTTCTTGTACGTACTGGCTTACAAAAGATCTGATAACACATTAGAACATAAAGTTGACAGAAGACCCACATATACAAAGAGATACCTGCATGCCTCCTCCGACCACCACAAATCGCAAAAGCAATCGGTCACCAACTTCCTAGCATACGAGGTCTGCCTATTAAATAACAAGACTGCACGCCTAGAGGGCGCCCTAGAGGGGTGGGGGAAAAATTGAGTAGTGCGTTGGGTATCTAGAAATCTTCTCTATTCACGTACCAAAACACGCTTTTGTCACTATTATAGTATTTGTGCAGTAGCGGTTTAAAACGAACGTGTTTTTGTCTCGTGCCGAAAACTATGTGTGACGAAAAACAGGAGCAACGTATCAATCTCCAATTTCTCGTTAAATTGAAAAAAGCTCCGACTAAGTGCTATAAATTATTGCAAGAGGCCTATGGGGACGATTCTCTATCTTGTGCGCGTGTTTTTGAGTGGTGTAAGCGCTTCAGTGAGGCCCGAGAGAGCACTGAAGATGACCAGCGCCCAGGTCGCCCTGTCACTGTTTCAACTCCGGAAACAGTGACCAAAATCAACCAAATTGTGCGTGCAGATCGTCGAATGAGCATCCGGATGATTGCCGAGGCTGTAAACGCCGATAAAGAAACGGTCAGAAAAAATTTACACGAGGAATTACACATGACTGAAAGTGCTGGGGACTACGCCTGGTGACTAGATGTCCTCGCGACTAGATGTCCGGCGACTAGATGGCCTGCTTCGCCGTGATGACCGCGTCTCTGACAGATGTTCCTAGATACGCCTCTGCTGTTTCCTTTATCTTCGTCAGGACCATCGAACTGATTTATTCGGGGTTGAGCCTCTTTACCTCACCGCGGAACTCAACCTGGATCTTTGGTTTGCCTGGAATTGAAAGAAGTCATGAAATTTTCGCTCTTAAAGTCAAAGAATTTAACTATTTATTTAGGTAATAATTTTTTTAACAAAAGAGAATAGAGGCGAGTTCCAGAGCTTTATTTGATCAAAGTTAGGGTTGGATCTAGTTTTTGAGTAGTTTATGTTTTGAAAAGTCAAGTTTCAAAAGTTAAGAAATGAATTCTAATCTGAATTTCGTGAGTGAACTTGTTTCTGTATTAATTTTAAAAACCTTTTCATTAAACAATCTTTTTCAAAAAAAAAGTTGCAAAGTTTTCTTTTTTAACCTGAACAATTTCGAGAATAATACATGTTAAAGGTTTCTTGTTCTCTTAAGAAAAGTTTAGATGGGTAACTAGAATCACAAGAAAGCCTAATTCAAAATGCTCTTGAATATTTCATTTATATTTGTTCAAAGCCGATTCAAAATCTTGTTTGAAAATTGAATCCTTGAACAATTTTACAAAAAACAATTTGATTTGAAAGTCAGTGACTAAAATTTAATGATTTTTCGGTATTAAACAAAACTAATTAATTTTTAAAATTAATTAATTTTTAAAATTAATTAATTTTTAAAATTAATTAATTAATAAAAATTAATTAAACAAAAATTAAATCATGCATTATTAAACACAACATTTAAACAAAATTTTTAACTTGATTGTCGGTAAATAAATCGTAATTTGCATAAAATGAAAAAAATACTGGGTGCTTAATGATCAGACAATTCAAAATTCTGGGGAGGGGGGTTGCTCGTGTTTTTCTCGACCACATTTTTCTCGCGATTTTTAATGTTAATATCATAAATTCTAAAAAAAAAATAAGCTAGAAATGATTGTGTTTTTTAATTTAAATATATTAATTAAAATGGTTATTTCTTGAACCCGCATACTGAATTCAACAGTTGGAAATTGGAGAAAACTCCACTAATTTAAATACAACTTTTGAAAACTCGCTTAATAATCAATTTTGTTTAATTTTTAACAGTTGAAAATAAATTTTCTCCAACTTTTGATAGCTGAATATTTAATTTTCTTACATTTGAACAGTTAAAAATTCAATTTGCAAAAATTGAATTTTCAGTTTTCTTCCATTTTTAACATTCTTCAATCTTCAATAGTTAAAATTTTAATTTTCAACCATTTTCAATAAGTGAATTTTCTGATGTTAAAAATTCAATTTTTATCTGTTAAAAATAGAGTTGTTTTGAAATAAAAATCCAAATTAAAACAGTGATTATATTGTTCTAAATAGAAGTAACATTGAATTTAAGAAATAGAACACATTTTAATCCATAGAAAATTGTTCGGTAAAAATTGATTTTTTTTAAAACTGGTCGCCAGTGACCAGCACATGGCAAATTATAAGTCATTCATTTGACTCTCCAAAAATTGATAAGTTTAAAAAAAATCGACAAAAGTCAAAAGTTCGAAAAAAATTTAAGTATTGAACAAATTTTATACGTTTAAACTACATAGTTCTTATAATCAAAAATCATTTCTTTTTTCAAGAAAAACCATTATATTTAATAATTAAATTCTAATACTTTTTCGTGAAATTTTGAAGTTAAAATTTTAAATATTCAATTCAATATTCAACTATAACCAAATATTTTAAACATTTTATTCTCAAATGTAGTATACTTAAAGAGAAAATTAGAAAAAAGGCGAAAGAGACTCTGATCCTGGCTATAAATAACAAAATGATTTAAGATTAAACTATTTCTTTGGAAATTCATTTATTTTGTTGAAAATTATTTTTTTTTAGTTTTGAAATTTATCTCTTTTTTTAGAAATTGCATCTTCTTTGGTTAAAATATCAACTATTACATTTTTTGTTTAGACTTCATTTTTTAGGTTAAAAATTTAACTATTTTGTTGAAAATTCAGATTTTTGGGCTAAAACTTAAACTCTCTTCTAAAAAATCTGACTTGTTAGCTTAAAAATAAAATTATGTAATTGGTTAAAAATGTAACTATTTTATATTATTTTTATATTTTTATATATAATATTTACCTATTATATATAAAATAAATAAACAAATAAGTAAAAAATTTAAATATTCTTAAAAGTTGATGAAATAAATCATCATTTTGGAAATCAGAGTCCATAAAGTGTACCTATTAGAAATTTCGAAAACCATATTATATGAAGGAAAGTTCTCAAAAACTCCAGACTGCTTATCAGATATGATATATTATCAGGCCATGTGATAATTATTTCAAGATAAATTTTAACGATAATTTTCTCGCGATCCTCCTTTTGACAATAAGTGAAATATCGAATTGAAAATTTGGGAAGTTAAATAAAGGCACTAAGGGCCTGTGCATAAATTACATAAATTTTTTCCGAAATTTTGAACTACAAAAAACGTAAGAGCTAATATTTGGAACAAAAAAAGATTTTTATTTTAAATCAAAAACAGTTCCATTGATTAAAAAAATACCAATTTTCAACAAAATAATTGAATTCTCATCAAACATAAATTCATTTTCAACCAACAGTTGCATTATATAATTGTAAATTTTGCAAATTAGGAAAATTGATTTGATAAAGTAAAAAATTATGATTGTATTTTTGATCGATTAAAATTTTTTTAAGGTGAAATTCGAAGTTAACCTATTTTTTTAAATTTTGTGTTTAATTAATTTATAACGATTCCAAGTAATTTACGACCCTATTTATCCACACATATTAGAAATACGTGAAAATGATTTCTCCTTTAACTCGAAAAAATTAATTCAAAAATAATGGCGATGAAAACTGGATAATGTCATTTTGGTTTTTGCACTCTAAAACGCAGAAAAAATTTTTTTTTTCTCCTCTCTGAAACATTGTAAACCCTGCGCGGTCGCACTGTATTTTCGCTCCTTCCCCAGTCGCACTGGGTCGAAAATGTCCACGTACAGTTTTCAAACTGTTAAATCGCCTTAAAAAAATTCAAAAAAATTTCAAATACTTTTTAATCCTTCTAGAATGTGAATCCATAATTGTTTAATTACAAAAGTTATTATATTTCTTGTTATAAATTGGTATTTTGACCGAAAATACAAACAGAAAAATTTTGGCCTAAATTTCAATAATTAAAAATTGAGTTATGAAATATCATGGATTATAAATGCGGATACTCTAATATTCAAGAAAAATTGCGCTTCCATCGTTTCTGCTGATAAAAGTATGATTATTGAAAACCTTGAAAATGCGCAATTTTAAGAAGAGGGAAATCGAGGATTTTTATGAAAAATAATATTGACGACAATTTGTGTTGCAAGATAATATTATTTGCATACCAAAAATAGATTGTTAAAGTAAAGGAACACTAACAGATTAAAAAATAAAATAGAAATCTTATGTGCCTCCGCTACATGCTGAACCAAAAAAAAGTTTTTTTATTGATGCATATAAAAATTTGGTTGATTCCAACAAATTTTAGTTGATTTAACAAAATATTTGCTGCAAGCAATTTAGGTTGATTCAACAAAATATTCGATTTATGCAAGAAATTTTGGTCTATTCAACAAAATATTTATTGGCGCAACAAATCATGGTTGATTCAACAAAATAATTGATTGATCCACCAAATTTTGGTTGATTCAAAAAAACATTTTATTTACGCAACAAATTTTGTTTATTCAACAAAATATTCGATTTATCCAACAAATTTTTGTCTATTCAACAAAATATTTATTGGCGCAACAAATCATGGTTGATTCAACAAAATATTTGATTGATCCACCAAATTTTGTTTGATTCAACAAAACATTTTATTTACGCAACAAATTTTGATTATTCAACAAAATATTCGATTTATCCAACAAATTTTGGTCTGTTCAACAAAATATTTATTGGCGCAACAAATCATGGTTGATTCAACAAAATAATTGATTGATCCACCAAATTTTGGTT